>JABFPJ010000714.1:0-34491 GCA_022817425.1 Gryon sp. ZL-2020 | reverse complement strand
CTTGTCGGGAAGACATTGGATAAGATACTTAAACGAGCATATGGTGTACTTCAGCGTTTTTGCGCAGCAAGGGGTCTTTACTTTCGACTTGGCTGGAGCCTCGAAGATTTCTCTATTTGCACGCTCCAAACTTAACTCGTAGAGCAGGACCGCTCAGTCGGGTGCCCGGCTTCTTGTTGGACATCACTTATTGAGAACTACTAGTTTCGTTCACCATTTCTGACCCACTGTTATACATTGGTCTTTTGACTTTTTCAAATTGACATCTATAACATATTATTCTAAATTATATCTCGTGTATCATTATTCTCATTCCCGGTTATAAATTGCGCTCATTCAATCATTATTCTCTATTAGATCCAATCAAGATTGTAAATGGATTTATTTCAGTTTCTTCTTAATTGGAAAATAATTATTAAGAAATTTATTAACCAAACAGGACAATAGAAATATAAATCATGACAAAAATGTCGTTAAAATGACAAATTGATTGCACTAATGTACATCGATAATTTTGATCAATTATTTGAAATTGTACATTTAAGTATTAATATAGTATTGTAATAACTATTTCCAATCATTGAAAGAAAGTCTGTTAACATTTACTGATGTTGATGTCTTCTGCGCAGATGTAATACATGTGTTTCTCGTTAGACCTATTCGAATATTTATGGTTACATTTACGAAAGCGTGAACGGTGCATTTTCACTATAAAAGTTCATATTTTTTCCTTTTATTGTCTACAATTTTTTTTATTTGTACTCATAATTTCAGTCGATTTACCAATTCTTAGAAATTAGTATTAAATTTTAACTTTACATTTATCCTTTCAAGATTGCCATTCTCAAAGTCTTTATCATCTTATGATATACGTGTCAAAACATTAAACTCTATTAAGTAAAATATGAATGGTCACCCATCCAACTGTTATACAATATCAACCTCGCTTGACCCATAAAAAAATGCATACTTGTGATGTCAGAGTGTTGACTTAAATCAAATAACAAAATTATCACGCTAACACAAAGACGATATACTGTTAATATATTATCAATCCATTAACATTATATTCGCATTATAATGCCAATATATTTTATCACTTGCAAAAGAAGAATCACCGAACACACATTCGTTATACAGTTATATCTCAATAAAACCCATTGAATCCCCTCTGCGTCTTCTCCGGCAAATATTACTTAAGCGCACATACATCAGCTAATGCCTGAGAAGTGCGAACCCCAAATCACAATATTGCGCAAAAAGGCAGGACGCCAGTATCCACTTCCAATATCAGTCACACCATGGTGCATAGTTCTCAGCATGAGAATCGCATGATCGTCATAACATTCGGGTTCCAACGAGAGGCGAGTGGCGTTTTCGCTCTCGGGCAAAGGCCAAAAAACGCACAAAAAGGAGTGCGAAAATCGAAAGGACGAATCTTGGCGAATGAAATAGCATAGGTAATCCCGGCGTAAGTTAGAGCCGGACAACCCACGGCGAAGACGCCGTGGGTCCGGGCGCGTCCCGCGGCTCTTTCTCTCGCGGAACTTATGACAATTCATCACGAGCGGCGTGGCGCGGCCGATGTATTAGTCACCCAGACATACCAACTGCCGCGCCGAATTGAGTCTTTGCCATAAAGTAAGCCATAAAGGGGGTCCATCGAGAGTCTGAAGGGTGAGACGTAGGGGAGCCAACGCGCGGACATTCAAATTTATGGTAATGCTTCTTTTCCCAGCACGGGGTTATCAATATCACCATTATACGAGCACGATCATTATTATTATTGTTGTTATTATGCGTTTGTCGTTGCGCGACAGATTTCATAAACCCGGTGGAATCGGCCAATAAATAAACTCGCCAAGGATTCTGGCCGCGCGAAACGCTACGACTACGTGAATAGATGTGGACTATAGGCCGCAGAGCTGTCTTGCGCTGTATTTTTTACTTACGTCGGAAATGATGAGCTATGCGTCGAGCACGACGGCGCGGAATTATGTACCCAGTGCAAATGGTACTCTGTCGACAAAAGCATCATTCTTCATACCATTTTTGTAATTGCAACTCGCAAAGCTGCTTTGTTCCGGTTTACAACTTGATTGGTCGTACCTTTTAACATTTTAGGTTATTATTTATTACAATGTGTCTTTTCTTTTTTCTTGTTTTTTTTTTATATTCGAAGTTAAATCTTGCAATTATTTATACTTATTTGCTTAATTTTGTATTTGCAGTTTTTTCGTATGTAAACATATTTTGAGTTAAGAAATTGAGAGATTGAAATCTATTCCCCTGACTAACTGCAACCAATATGTCCTTCAAGCCTGTCGCATAGTGATATTTTATAAAAACCATGTAGGCTTGTGAATTCTTTGTCTCTCGCTTTTTTTTAGAAAAAAGAACTTGCTTCTTTACGGCAGCTAATATAATAAAATTTTTGTATTAATTTAAATATATTTTATATGTGGTAAATTTAAAAATCCGCAAAAACATTTAATGAGGCTACTCGAATTTTTGTATCTTAATTTATGCATTTCCATTTATTAATTTTGTAGACAATCGTATGCAACATTTCATTCATAATTCAAAAGTTTATTCAAATTCAAATAAATAATAATAAAATGAATTGAAAGTACGATTTTCTAAGCAAGATACGCAAATCAAAGTGGCAGAGAAAATGATTTACGAATGTCTTGTTGACAAGGAAAAATTTATCCATGCCAAATCGCCGATTCGAATTGCCGTAAATCAATACAAAAGCACCGCGGTAATTTCAACATGCAACTAAAACAATTTGAAGTAGCAAAACGTAAATATAGCGTATAGAAAGATGGCGCATTCGTAACAACAAACAGTCCATACACAACGCCATGGCATTGCAAATGTTGTAGCCTGTGTACCGAAGATCAAGTAAATTACCATGTCATCGGGCATGACGCACAGACCTGAGAACGAGCGCCTCTGGTTTCTCAGATCCCGCGTGATCTTTGAGCTCGTGCAAATGGGAGTCTGGGTCACATGCGCGCCGTGTTTATATACCTTGTACGATGGCGTGTAAAATATGTTTTATCCGCAATAAAATGATGTCCGCACGTTTGAACTCAACTTGGCAGATTATAGTATATGACTTCGGCAGATATCGATTTATCAATCAAATTATTTCTCGTGAAAATTTGACTTTCAAAAATATAGAAACAGAATCATTAAAAAAACCCTTATCGATATAGGTTTTATATTTGATTTGATTGCGCAAATTTGGAACATGTTTGTCTATTTGGATTCGGAGATATTTTAAATGTTCAATATTTTGAAAATAAATATCTCACGTTGTAAATAGTAAAAATTATTCCTATATGGAGAAACGAAAGATATTAACTTAAGAAAGAACATTTCAAAATCTAACGAAAAAGGAAATATTTTAATCTGTTTATAAAAAAAGGTTACATTTCAAAATTATACGAAATTATAAGAAATGCAAATTTTAATTTTGCATTTGGAAATGTACACTTTTTCACAGATAAATTGAAATAATTTTGTTTTCGTTAGATACATCAACTTTTTTAAATGACGAATAAATTCTGATTAATCATAACATTTGACAAATAATTTAAAACTATATGCTGTTAGTTTTTAGTAATATATTAAATAAATCGAGTATAAACATTTTCAAAATAATGATTTACAGTCAACTTCCACATATTTGCTTTTCTGCGCACGCATTTGCTTTTCCGATACAACATGGTTGCGCACTAATAGTCCCAATTCCATTGCATTCCGCCGGTTTAACGTATTTAAATGCTTAATTATGTTTTTTTTTTGTAATTTTTTAAAATAAATAATTAAAAACTACTAAAAATAGATTTAGTTTAGAATAGTCAAAGGTAAGACAATTTAATACAAATTTTGTTTTTGATTCATTAAATTGACATAATTATAAATATCCGTCAATAACATAACCTCAAATATAATATCAATAAATATTTTCTTATAAGAAAGCACTTATTATTTAGAATAAATATAGTTTTATTGATATAATATTTTTTTATATTTTTTTTTATATATTTTTTATATTTTTTTATATTTTTATAAATTTTTATTGATATAATAATTAAGAATTTTGATATTTAAATACATTATTGTAAAAATGTAATAAAATATAATTGTAATTGACGTTATAATAAATAAGTATAAAAAATAAATTGTAAGTATATACAAATATTTATTTTTAATATTTAGTGGTAAATATTAATATATTCCTGATGACATTTCTAAATATAATAATAATGTATTAGAATTTTGTTAATGCTTTTGCATTTAGCGCCATTTATACTATCTTTTTATTGGTTGAAAGGAGTATCATATTCCAATATATTCCAGCAAGTGTATGGAAGTTGACTGTAAATCGAATTTAAAAATGCTATTTTAAGGTTAGGACGTCCTACCTTAAGTTTCAAAAATATAGAAAAAGAATCATCAAAAATAAAATCCATATCGATCGCGATACGGGTTTCACATAAAATAATACATATCTTAATACCGTCGAAATCGCGGATTATTTATTAGATAAATTTGTTAATTTATGCACAACCAGTTAAAAATTAGCAAACGACAAAAATGTGATAGGAATCATTTGTTGGAACGAAGTGAATGATCTACGCACATTATAACGTCATTTTTGCTTGTTAATGTTTACAATCTAACGGAAAACGTTATTTATGTCAGATTCGTGTTGCACATAATTAATTCGCAAACTTTTTTGCAGATGTTTTTCCTGCTGGGACCTCGGCAAAAATGGGTGAGTATTTACCAATATTTTTTATAACAACAAAATCATAGGCAATAAAAGTAACGACAAATCATTATAATCTTTCGTTATAGAACAAATTTATTTATGGTTAATTCGACAACGGAAATAGTATTTGAGAGCGAAAAATAATGAATCATAATGAGCGATCGGGATATTGTATCCTGTACTGGCAGTTGTAAGCGATTATATTAAATTGTGTAAAAAACATTTATAATCAAACGTAATTTTAAATGAATTGGACGATATAAAAGTGGATACACGCAGTTATATGATAGATTATATAATCTTTTATTGGGGTAACGAACGAAATGATTGAAGAGGATAATTGTAAAAGCTCGTTTTATTCATCAAATGTTGCGACTAAACGAAAACAGATCATTATTTTATTTCGCTGAATATGCTTATTTTCACAGATGAACTTACTGAACGAGAAATAAAATCAGAGTTTATATGCTTCTAAAATCATTAAATTATTCACGTCTGTCCTCTGATGTCCTTTTATGTCGCTTCAAAAACATTTTATATGACTCGTCTGCACAACTGTCACGTAATAAAAGATAGATGAATTGACTTAAATTTTAAAACCGTTTTCAAGTTTCATTTCTGAGTAAAATTCAAGTGTCACGTGGGTTCAAAAATAACTTAAGAAGCCTTTGATTAAGACTGCTATTAACACAGAGTAAATGTCTTTGATCGAAAAGTGATATCTGACGTCGTCAAAGAACTTTATGGATTTTTGAAATAGGTTTAATGATAGTGAAATACGTTGTCAAAAAGGAACAAGATCTTTATTGAGAAACGTAATAATGTATGAGTATATTTAATGAGCTAGTTTAGTCTTCTGGAAACAAAAATTAATGCCTTATAATTGTCCTATGTCTATAATACTTTTATTATGTTCCGACAGATCCGTCGATAAAATTAATTAGTTTAAACACTTTTATGAATAGAATGAATTTTGATCAAGAACCACACTCGGAACTAACATCATTTATTTCAATATTTTATGGTGATTGTATAATTTGACTCTTTCTGCAAAATTAATATTATAACAGAAAGATTATCAAACTTCATTTCTGACTTAATAACTTGATATTTCAATAAGACATTTATACACATATTTAGTTGGATTTTAGAATAATTTTAATGACATCCTTTGCGATTTTATAATCAATATTTCCCTTTCCATTAAAATAGTCAAATGTCTTAGAAGAATCACAGAACAAAATTTCTAAATATTTTTAGCCAAACTATTTTTACGCTTCTTTTCAAAAATGCAAATTCTTCTGTTTTAATGAAAACTGCCAAAGCAAGTAAGTTAAAAATGGCCGACTTATTTTTGGTTGCTTTTACCATCCAGAATAAACAATAGCGAAATGATCTACACTGTACATATCATTGATGCAATAGAATATCATTTTTCCTCGCATAACAATGCAAAGAACCGAACTTTCATCACAGTCTTGATCTCACAACCCAAGTCACATAAGTCAATTGCGGAAAGCTGATTGTGAATATTGAATTCTCTTTTGCATTCTTTGATGAAAGATCATAGATCACAACTATAGATCCGAGTGATCAATTGCGATGAAAAAATGATCTTCAGTATAAACAATAACTCGTGTCTCTTTATTCGTTCGGATACGCAATGAGGACGTTGAGTTGGCGAGGCTCTCATAATTCTCGGCAAATGATATAAGAGCGCTGTTTATATGGTCGAAGTCTTGGTTCTTGTAAAGTTGAGCGCGGAGCTGCATCTGCCGCGGCAGTGCGCACGCTACCCTCGTATTATGCCGCGGGATTTCACATTATGGAGCGAACCCGACGAGGGCCATAAGACCGGGAAGAGAGTACTTTTCTGACGAAGGACAAGGATGGCCGACTAAACAAAGACAAAACTAGGGATCCGTGTTATGACTTTATAGCACCGCGATATGCCGCGGGTTATAAGAGGCAGTGCCACTGCACCGACGATTGTACTACGGACTTTCTTCGCTCCTTTGTCTTAACAGAACCAACCGCTTTTTGTTGCCCAATTTATAGTTGTTCGAGGGCACTTCACGTCAGGCAATATACCCTGAATAACATTTGTGAGAATCTACGCGTTTGTTTAAGAACTTTTCCCACACAAGAACCGTATTGATTAATCACGCACAATTTTTGATAAAATTAAGTTATTCGCATTAATTAGGCGGATGAAACAAATTATGACTACGAGAAAATATCAAATTATTTTAGATATATTATTCAATTCATATTTTATGTTATAGCGGAATAAAAAGAATCATATATTGTCCATATATAAAACATATGTTAAGAATATATTACTCAAGAAATCATACATTAATCATATATTGGTCATATATTGACCATATATGGATTACATTTGTAAACATGTAATAATACGACATTGCCAATGTATGATCCATATAGTAAAAAAAAATGTAACATATTGATAATATATGAACCATATATGATTATTTTTATTAGGGTAACGTGAAGTTAATATTATATAAAAATCAATGCAGTGTGACTAATATGAAAAATGAATTTGATCAAGTACTGGCAAGTATATATAACTTTGCCGATTATTCTTCCAAATCGTACTTTTGTTATTTTATTTGAAAGCTTGTTATTTGAAAGTTTCATATTCCCAAAATATTTCTCGCTGAGATTCTACACCGCTCGATTCAGCAAACTTGATATTATTCGGATAGTAAGTATTTTTGGGGATATCCCAAGGTCTTTATTCACGACGTTCTCAGAAGGTTCGCAGAATATTTTATAAGTTAAAATTTCGGTGTTTCTCAACTTTAGAATTAGCCTACATCCCTAAATTTCTATTTGCGAATAAATTTATTGAAAAGGAAAATATACCTAAATGTACAGTAAACTTTTGTTTAGTTTTCGTTTTATATGAACATCAAATTACATAATAATTTATTGATTAAAAACCATGTTATATTAATTTAAAATGTCATCGTATATTCTCGTCCGTTAGAGACTAATCGTTCGATACATTTTATTTACGAACAACTTATTATTTCTGCGTTTTTTTGTTCAGTTAATAAAATAATCAAACAGATCATGAAGTATGAAATCGAACATATGAACTTTCATGCGTCATCGTAACATCAACAGAAAACCGTAAATGGTACGAATAATATGCTGGTATAATATATTGTCGTCGACATAAACATGTCGCTATAATTTTTTGTTTAAAAATAAATATCGTTAATCAAGATAAGGTTAATTGAGACGTTACGGTTGTCATGCAACGTCGATACAGACTCGTGTAACGAGTAACATGAGCTCAAAAAAGTTGCATCTGGCGCTTGAAGCATCGCACAACAGCTAAGACTGAAACATTTGTAGCATTTTTGTGCACTACAACTTTCCTTTTTGCGAATACCGTATTTCCGATGATGAATAATAAATACTCAAATGCAACGACAGTATCATGACGATTGAAACGTTGACATTATTTTAGTCAATGCACCTGCGAAACTTAGGTAAACGTATTCCTCAGTGGCAGCTGCATTATTCCATATGCGCATGTGAATCTGTATAACTCGCTTTAATTTTATGACAAAAGTGCTTACTTTGACAAGTGTGAAATCTTGTAACATTTCGTTTTCGTGGTTCAACAGTACTTGACTTTACATGTACAACATGCTGAGGTAAAAAGGGGGTGTAAACAAGATATATCTATAGGTGAAATCTTTGATCTTACAGTAAGAAAAATAATAAGATTATCATCTTTCTAACAAATTTAGGAGGTTAAGGGAATGAACCAATTTAACGATAAGAATTTGTTAAAAAATATTAGTTGTTCAGAAAGATGAAATAAAACACTGTACAAAATTTCAAAAAGATCATTTCATTGGTTTTTACACTCAGAGAAAAGTGTCATGAAAATTTACTATGTTTTATTGTAGTTTGGGAATTTTTACAAAAGAATATAAATGTTACTATGTTTTAAATTGAATTTTACTATGTTTTCATTGAAATTTACTATGTTTATATTGAAATTTACTCTTAAACATAGTAAAATTGGTACTCTTTTGCAAAAATTCCCAAACTACAATAAAACATAGTAAATTTTCATGCCTCTTTTCTCTGGGTATAAGCAAAAAATTGTTAAAATCAGAACAAAATACATTGAGTCTTATGGGAATGTTACAATTTTGATGATTTAAAATATGATCCCATGTTAGGAATTGCTTGAAATTTTTATATGTTTAAACAAAACTCATAGAGAATAAGTGTGCAAAATGTCAAAGGAATTATCTCATTGGATCTAATATAACTAAATTTTATTAAAAGCATCGCAATCAAAATTCCAACAAATAAGCAATGTTTCATTTATAATTACTAAAAAATAAGTTAAAAGTAAATATCACATTAAAAATTAAAGAATACATATTTTGTTAAACTCATTTATTTATATTTTTTGAAGCAGTCATTTTATTTTTTATGTTCTATCTCTTTCGCACGATAATATTGTGCCTTAACCTCCTTAAAGATTTGGTCGAAACCAACAAATTATGAAAGTCGTTTATAAGAAAATAGTTCTCAAATTTCTAACACTTATTTGGTTTCGACAAATGTATTCTTAGTTTGTTAAAAAGATGATAACTTTGATACTCTTAGTTTTCTTATGTAACAAAATACATATCTTTTCTTGATCGATATTAAAGAGACCTTGAATGTTGGTTCTAATTGTAAATCTCACATTATGTAGAAGCTAATTATTAAAAAATTAAGACAAAGTTTATATTCTTCAAAAATCGGAAAATGTATAAAGCTTACTACTTTTTCGTATAAACTTTTAGTATAAACTCCGATTATCTTTTTGAATCAATACATTATTAAATTTGAAATAAACATAAAGACATTAATTTTTAACAAACATTGTTTCTATAACTGCAATTGTATTAATATTTTGTTTATTACTATACCATGGTTTTTTCAAATAGTCTGTAGATAAAACCGGAAAAAGTTAAAGCGAAATAACTATTTAGGCAAACATGTAATTAACCAGCAAGTAGACGTTTGACTCTATTCCCGAGCCACTGGTAGTTTGAAGTAGACTTGTGGGCGTATATCTAATCTATAAAGGTGCCGCAATTGATTTTAATGTCGAGCATAAAGCGCGCGAGCCGTAAGTAAAGCTGTAAAGCTCTCTACCCACGAGATCTTAACAGCGCCGTTCTTCTTGGCTCCCTACAGTAGTTTCTCTCATACTTTGCCCTCGCCCCCTCCCCCGTGCGACTGCTTTCCGAAATTATCGCGCACGCGGCATTCATTTCGCAGTGAGTCTCGTCCCGACTGAAAATAAGTGATACCATAGTAAATACACGCAAATTTAAGTACGCTGAATATTTACTGCACCATAAAATCTCCCTCCTTCAAAACGTCACTTTTTGCACGGTTAACTTGTCCTTTAATCCGCCACGATAAACGAACCGCCGGAATAGCCGGATTTATGAATGTGACATGTATTTTTACAATGTTTCCGAACGAATTTACGATGTTGACATTCGTAAAATTAATGTCGAAGGTTTTTCACGCGTTGTCAGCTGGATATTTCACGTTATACGTATTTTTAGTTTTAAGAACTTCAAGTATTTTAATGAGTTGAATAACACGTATCTAAACAAAGCGCTAATAACTTTAATTGATAAATCAATTGATGATATATAACTAACGATGAATAAAATATTGCAATTAAATATTTAGTCAACAGTTTTTAATTCATGACAATACAACTTCCATCAGTTTTGGGAAGTTATTCAGTAATCTATACACATGAATTATTCAATTATGTTCTAATTAACATTTTCTTATAAATTAATGTTTGATTTCTTTATTAATAGTAGGTATAAATGTAGTTGTATTCAATGTTATTCATCTGAACAATTTTATATCTTTTTATCATCTTAAATTATTGAACGAATGAATGAATTCAATCTTTTTAAATTATGTATTTGAACAAAAGTTATTGTTCGTCAAAATTCATTTGATAAAATAGATTTTAAATAAAAAGTTGCCAACAAAAACGTTTGTCCATCAAATAATCATATAATTCATGATTATTGATAAAATTAATATTCATATTGCAAGCGAAATTGTAATAATTGAAATTGTATGTGTTTCTTTTAAAAATATAAAAACCAACAACTTGAATATGAAATGTATATTTCTTTAATATCAATTCCGTAGTTACAATTGTATAAAAATAAAAGTCATGTAATTTGTATGTTTCGACATTTGTCAATAAATGTAATTAGTATGTTGAAGTGAAAAAGTCACTTTTTAATTAATTGAACTGGCATTTTTATAACTAAAATTACAATACTAAATTATGTAATAAATCTATAAAAGCGTTGAATCAATGTATTTCTTACTGTGCTGTATTGAAAATGTTATTCATGAAAATAATACTCCATTGTATATTTAACGCGATAAGTATATAAAAAACTTTAGTACTTATTTAATCAAATTATAAAATAGTTAATTTATAAATGAAATCAAATAAGTAATTTTTACAATATAAATTATCGTATAAAGTTTTATTGGAATGAACATTTTGAATAGTTTCAAACTAATAAAAATGCATATAATTTAGATTTTAGGACAAAATAATAAACTCATTAAAACAATTATTCGATTTAATACAACGCGAATTGTAAAACTAATATTTTTGAATGAATTAAATTCGAAATAAAATAGCATAATTAGCATAATACAGCTGACTTAACGCATGCAAATGTCGGAAACTTTTCATAATTAACATTGATTAAGCAACGTAATTAACTAGTATTAATCAATTCGCTTTAATGATATTCAAATTTTTTCTACCTCACATCGGTAAATTTTATTCTTGAAATAATAGCCCCGTATCCTAATTACTTATCAAATTAAGTCTCCGTGCAGTCAATTACCTTACACTGTTGAAATAAAGTGTATTCCAACGTAAAGTTGTGAATATTTCGTGTCGAATGCCGCTAAAAAGAAATTTGAAATTCGTTTTAACCAAGATAATAGTGGAAGTCACCATTGTTCTTCTTTAGGTTCGCACTTACATTTATCGTGTTGTCATCCAGTACAAAAGTACCATTGTTTCGTTATTCAAAACGAACAGTTCTTTGTACGGTGTCAAACACTTCGATGTATTTCCAATGATTATTCAGAACGTGCTACGACTGCCGAATTTGTTAATGTCTTTCACAATCTGCGTCAAAATTACCATACACGATTTATAATAGAAACTAACGAAAAAATGAACTTTAATAATTCTGCGATTCCAACACAATAGCAAATAAATTTCAACGAGCGTGTAATTTTAATGTCTGTAATTAAAGTGTGCCATTTTTTGCATTAAATTTCACACCATAAGTATGCACAATTTAATCACAATAATAAACGAGAAAAATATGTACTTACCTTCGTATTTGATACGACAATGTTGGTTAAAAAGTATAAATCTGGTGAATGTAATTTGAGCATGCTTATTTTTACATATTAAACAAACATTAAGACAATTTGTGTTAAAAGTAATTGTTTACAAATTCAATTGAAAAAATATTAAATTTAAATTTAATCAAGTTGAATACGTATTGGTATATTTTATTCAAGTCATAGTCGTTGAGAAAAAGTCTACTGTTTGCGCGAGATATGGATTGAAAAAATTGCAACCTTAAACATATGTATATAACATAATAGTCTTCTTTTAATATAATATGAATTCTTAATTGCAGTAGACAATATTATAATATAATATGATA
The DNA here is from genome assembly GCA_022817425.1 of Gryon sp. ZL-2020. Taxonomy (NCBI): domain Eukaryota; kingdom Metazoa; phylum Arthropoda; class Insecta; order Hymenoptera; family Scelionidae; genus Gryon; species Gryon sp. ZL-2020. The sequence goes on along the minus strand of JABFPJ010000714.1, from coordinate 21,897 downwards.
TTGATATTCATAATATAATATATATAATAATAGATATATTTATCTATATTCACATTGAAAATTATTTACAATTCGTCTGTTTAAGTAATGTACAATCGAATCTGTACGAACAATCAATTAAAACCTAGTCGTATATTTATATTATCATTGTTATGTCTAAATTTTCTTGTTTCGCTATTTATATTCACAACAAGTAGGCTTTCATTGCGCTTCTCAAATTATTTACAAAACATTGTTGTTATCTATTTGTATTATTAATATAATCTCTAAAAGAACGCTTCTGCACTGATCGCCATTTTCCTTCAAAGTGCACAGTTACTAACATACATCGGCATACATTCATTTCACACACGTCAAATCCACACCAACTCATTCAATTTCAATTTCTTGTTTCATTTATGTAAAATTTTTTTTGCCCTTCAATTTGACCGCGTCTTTTATCCTGCCTTTATCACAGATATAAATAAATGTCTTTACAAAATAATGTACATTTTTTTTTGTTCTTTCACACATCCACGAACTGATCCCCGTGAATTGAAAAACAATTATACAACAAAATCAACTTAGTACAATGTGACAATCTTTTACTTTTTTTTTTACTTCTTTCATGCAGTTGATTTCGTTAAATTTTTTCGAGGACGGTTTGACTTCGCTTTCATTCTAAATTATTTACATATAATTACAAAATTAAATTCAGTTTGCCAAATAAAACAATTAACAAGTCATTAACAATTATCTTAAAAATAATAATAATTATAATAATAACCGGAAGACATTAACTATATAACTAAAAGAATGTCAATTTAGTAGGGGGATATCTCGTAAGATACAAGTAAATATATATGTATTTTATATATATAATAATTTATATATATTTATAAAATATTCAACAATGTGTATTCGAGCACCGTGCGCAACTCCTTGCCATTTCACTGGGTTTAATCATCATCACCGGTGTCATAATTATTATAAAGCTGATGAGACACTGTAGGCTACTTGTTATGATTTTTCTATGTTAAGTTTTACGAATAAATCGTTAGGATATTAGAAAAAAGTTGTATCATTAATCGTTGGGATTGACGTTAGGCTATTTATAAAACTTATGAAACCGGTTCGCAGAGAAAGAGAGAGATAGAGAAAGAGGATGCTATTGGCGTCGAGCGTTACAACTGTCAAATGACGGACTTCGCGAAAGGAAAGTGTCACGATTGCACGGACAATCCAAACCGCGTTTTACTCGGAGCTTGATTTTTTTTTTCTTTTTTTTTTTTGACAGACTTGATTATTGCACCACTTAGGATAGTTACATAATAATCGTTATTACTATTGTTTACAAGAAATTGAACTATTTTTTGTTCTCGCTACACATTCTACCATTTAATGTTTATTATGTGTGGAATTGTTATAGCCTGTACTTTGTGTATCATACACATAATATTTCATTGTCAAAGTCCTGTAACTTGGTTTTGAATTATCAGTGATCGGTCGATTTTAATATTCATCATAATTTATTGCATCATTTTTCTTATTAAATTCTTCATCTTTTTCCGTAATTTTATTCAATTTTTCACGAAACATTTAAATATATATATATATATATATAACTGTAAAAGAAACTTCCTGAATCGACTGTACACATTCCTGTTACAAAGTCAACACTTGCCTCGTCGTTTTCTGTGCAGATAATTGGTTTCGACGCCGCAATGAACGGCGAATTGTAAGTAGTCGTTGTGTATAACACGGATTTATGGATAAATATGATACCCTTGCGTACGAAATCGACCGCAATCGGTATTACCATACCCACGGCAGTGTTCCACGCAAGTTTCGCTTACATCGGTTGTATTGCACTCGACGGCATTTCTTTTTTCTTTTTTTTTTTATCTTCTTCTTTTTAATACATTCAAAGTCATTTCTGTCATTGCTACACGGATCGTCGACTACTAATATTTCAATTGTAAACGCATTAAAACATTACCAATAGAACAGTGCTATTTGCACGTTGCCCGCGTAAGTGAGGCAGGTTAAAGTAACACGTATCCCAATTATGGTGTTACTTTAAACAAAGAGAACAAAAAACAAGGGATAGACGATTGCACTTCGATCAACTGGAAAGAAAAAATCATTCACGAAAAAACGTCAAAGCGCGCGATTTTCATTGCAGTAAAATAAAAGTGTCTTTTATTTTACTTGGGAAATTCAAATCAAAATTGAAACGGTGGTTTAATTTAAAGTCATATAGTTCGAGTCATCACTTAGCATACGTTTGTTTTGTGTGAAACTTTTCGGAAGTGTGAAGGTACAACAACAATTGGCGGTACTAGATAATTACGAAACATTATAGAGTGCGAGTATTATTTCCTTTTTTTTGGTTTAGTTTGCTTGCTTGTATTTCTTTTGTTTGACGTAAAGTCCTTGAAATCCGAATCTTCGATTATGTCTAGGGATGTTCATCAAATTCGTACACACTTTGTGCGCCCGTCTCGCTGCTTTCGGTCTCCGTTCTTTATCCGTGTCCATTCTTTCCGTTCTTGGACTGCGAAATGTTGGTTATAAATCTCCGAAACTCTGTCAACAGTGCACTTCTTCTTATACATACATATAAATATATGTATGTATATACTCTATATATATGTATTATACACATAAAGTGAGTATTTATATACACCTGTGTCTGTGTATATACAGCTCATATTCTGTTAAAAGACTGTTCAGCGTTCATTTCGTATTGATTCTTCAGCCTGAAACATATAAGTCAAAGAAAATGGGTTGAGATAATGCGGTTATATCATTTGAAATACAATATTTTCCTAGTAATTCTAAACGTATATTTTCAATATTTTGCCATTATATTCCCACTATATTGCACTACATTTTTTAAATATATATATAGTGACAATATATGGACAATATATGAACAATATATGTTTTGAATTACAAGGGTTGAAACAAAAAGTTATTTCTCATAATTTTCAACTTATATTTAAATTTCGCAAACTGTAATAATAATCTGTTGTAAATTGCAATTACGGCCTGTTAAGGGTTTAAAATAAGAAAAGCAACAGCAGATAAAAAAATGTAGTTTGCGTTGGGTATTTAACACTCGCAACAAGCAACGGTTCATTTCCCAATGTATTTTCTACATGAATAAACAATCCTGCGAATGAATCTTGAATACATATCGCGAAGCCCATGTCACTGACCCAGTATGTTCGCCAGCAATGAATTCATTTTCTCGGTTATTTACGCGCTGTTCGATAGTCGACGAGTTGACAGGCCGACGTGATTACCGATCTCGCGAACCGGTTTTTAGTCGCAGAAATCTCCTTAAGACCGCGACGCAACGTCTCGTTACGGAATCAGCGTTTGGCCGGAAAATAGGTAGCCAATAGTATGGAACCGATTACACCGCTTTCTGAACTAATCCACCTTTCTTTCATTCCGATTGGATTTGTGATAATCGCTTTCTAACAAGCTCGTTCCCTCTTTTTCTTCGATTCCAATTAAACTAAATGCACCGAAGAGACGATGTCTCTTCATTCGGATACGAGAAAAGAAATAATAAATAATATCTAAATCAAACAAAAAGAAATATTCAACATTGAAATATTTCATATCAAAATAAAAACGAATTAAATTTTGGATGATTTTGGTTTGGGTGTTTTTGTAGAATGATAAACTTATCGACGAATTAAGGTTGAGATTTTGAAACGACATCGTGCATTGCGACTGTGGTGCTATCATTAATTATTACTAACAAAGTCTTGATAACATATTTACATCATCTAATCAATCAACGTGACATGCTTCAGATTGGTTCACCTAGAAGATACGTGATGAAATATTTTCAAGTTTGTCACCATTTTTTGGTGCCTTTGATTGGTCATATCGCCGGACATCAATCATATTGACATGTTTACGTAATCACTCGCACAAACGGTTTAATATAAAAATACTCGAAATAAAAATATGTGAATATGCGAACGCTGATAAATGCGGTCAATGATTCATAAGTTGCTCAATATTCATCAAATTTAATGTAATATTCCGCTTTGACGATAATTAAAAAGTGATTGCACAATCGTGAATGGATTTGTATGTTTATTAAGAGTTTCAATTGTGTATTTACACTTATTTTTTGTCCTTTGTTTAACATTTAACAATAGCCAATCGCACGATCAATGCTGATTTTACGAGTGAAAGTAAAGAAAAAAACGCACTGACTGTAAGTAAGCTAATTGACTCATGGATCTTCTATCGCTTTACAAGATAGATCTATTACAAAGATGCTCTCCGCGAAAAGGCGATTTCTTTATCTATCTGCGCACACTTATAATGCAACGACAACAAATTGACTGTAAGATACGATTAAACGCAGAAAGCAACATAAATTAACAAGAAAGACCGCGAAAAGTTATCCATAATTTATTCAACAAAAAGTGTCACATTTATTGCAAAGTTGACAATTTATGATAAAGTAAATTGAACCGCAAGTGCAATTTACTATTTGATTTATTTATTTTTTATCAACGATAAATCTTTATTTTAACATTATGTATCAATTTTATTTCAATTGAATCATTGAACTAATTTTTACTTCATTCCAATTTTTCATCGAAAGAGAAAGTCAAAAAGAAGTGAAACAATAAATAAAATGAACACATAATCAATTCAAGTTATTAATTATTTAAGTATTAATATTTATTAGTTTTATTTTTATTTTATTAAAAGTTTTATTTTAAAGAGAAAGTCAAAAAGCTGCGAATCAATAAATAAAATGAACAAAGAAGAAAATCAATTAATTTTTCAATTATAACTATTCAATTATAAATGTCTATCAAGTTTATTTTAATTGAATCATTGAACTAATATTTACTTAATTCAAATATTCACACGAAAGAGAAAGTGAAAAACAAGCGAAACAATAAATAAAGTGAACACAGGATCAATTCAACGATCAACATGCGTGGATTTGAATGTTAGACATTTTCGTTCATTCATCCATCATTGTTTGTCCCGCTGTTAAATGCTCATGTTACGATTGTTGTTGAGTGACGGCACGCAAATTTAGCCCCATTGAACCGCCAATTGCTGTGAGTCACAGCAATAGCCAACTGCATTCGATGTTGACACTTTGGTTATCAACAGACTTACGCAGTACATTAGTTTCACTGCATCTTACGTGTCAAACGTCGATGCACAGTCCGAGCTTTGACATTTGGAAATCATTTATTTTATGTAATCCATTATCTGTGCCGGTGAAGCCTTGTTATCTTTTGTTTCTTAAGTTCTGAAATTCCGTGCCAAAGATCGTCACGTAAGTCGTTATCCAATCGATACAAGGAACACTGGTCGTGTCATATATTAGCATATGAATCAAACAGTTAATTTTGCCAATCGACGCGTATTAAATCATTCGGGTATAGTTTGAATTCGAATTTAATTTAATTCAATTATTTATATGAATGAGATGACTGATAATAGAGATTCATTAATAAAACAGAATGTTTCAACTCTTTTTTTTTGTTTCTTTCATTCTTTCTTTTTTGATCATTTTTTTTTTTTTGTCGACGGATTTCGAATGTATAGTCTGGTAGCAAAACGAGGTGCTAATATATGATCGTCACAAAATTTGCCCGACGAGTGTGAATTCTTTGTCCGTTGGGTCTTGTGAGTTGTGCCGCGCGATAGCGGTACGACAAAAGTAGCAGCAAAATTTTGAGACTTAAAAAGTAGAAGTGAAAGGCCCCACGTTTATGCTTGTACACAAATCCGCAAAAAAAGTCTACATGTTTATTTTATTTTTTCGAGATAATATTATTGATATCGTAAAAAGTCATATTTTTGGCAAATTTAAAAAATGTATATAACATTATATCCTCATTAATAAATAAAGAAAACTTCATTTGAATCGTATCATATATAAAAGAAATGAAATTGAGATTTGAATAGAACAACGATGAAAGGAAACAAAAAGTCAGCTACCGGCCATTCAAGTTATAAAGAAACCATGAATATCTAATGTATTAATAAATATGAAAAGCCGAGGTATCAAAATGATCATGTGACAGTAAAATAAATATTACGAAAAAGTCGTCCGAAAGTCCAGTCGGTTGACAGGCATAAAAAATTGTCGAAATGGCTAGCTTAGACTCAACTCAGCCACCCTTTCAACGGCAATTAAATATCTACGGAGCTAATTGGCAATTACTGCGGGCGTCGAAGAAGACTTTTTTTCACCTACCAGGTAGGTTAGAGGCTTCCTCTTCATCGCCTCACATTGGTATTGTGTTGGTGCGCGTCTACCTGCTTGACTAGATGGCGGATGGTCGCTGGACCGAGAGATCAACGAGTCAGGTTTGTGCATACATAAGCCCTCGACTTGGTGGACCGGTAACCACGACGGAGACACCGGAGAGGAAATGAGAGGAGAAGAGGTGATGCGAGAGGTGTCGACAGCGCAAACTAGTTTATTTGGGACTCGACTATAAATTAGGATCAGATCGCCACCAGATAAGGGATCCCGCTAACACCCGGGTATACCCCAAAGATGCCTCGAAAACTTTGAAGCCAACACACATGCGAAGTCTTGGCTTCGTTCGTTTCTCCGTCGTTCTTGTTTTGGCCAACAGACTTCAAACGAGGATGGAAATAAAGAAGGAGAGAAGGGCCGGCATCGCAGAGGAGTCGAAGCGTATCAGGTTGAAGGCGACAATGCCCAAAAGATGATGGACACTTTGCAACTTCTGAGGGCCAGTATCTATTGTGCACGTGTGCAAAAGCATTTCGTTTTTGAAATAAATTCTGATGGAACCAACACCTTTTCGGCCGCTCATCTCATTCGACCTGTTCGATGATATTATCGTCATCGAAGAATTAAAACGACGACGAATTACAACAGAATTCATTAATGAAGTCTTTTTTTCTCTCTCGAAAAAGTTTATTTATTCAAAATAAAGAAGTATAAGGATTAAATAAAATAATTTATAAATAAATTGGTATATTGAAAGTAATTAATTTATAATGAAAAAAAAGTCAGTATATAAATGAAAATGCCTTTAATGATTAATATTTTTTGTGTGAATTAAGAAATAAAAAAGAATTCAAATCACTGCATCGAGTACTAATGCGACGAATCAAGGTGTGCCAGAGTAGAAGGGAGTAAATAGTAATAAAAAAGGCTTGAAACAAAAAATATAAAAGACAGAGAAACAGCAAATAAAACCGAGAGAATTAGAAGGCGAAGTCGATAAGGGCAAGAAAAGGATGGACATGAGAGGCAAACTGAGACGAAAGATCGAAAGAAAGAGAGAGAAAAAAACAAGCCAGTGGTGATTCCATTCACTGATTGAAATCTCTGTCCATTTGTTACTGTCAAGAAGGTGGCGATAGTTTCTCTTTCTCGCTCTTCTTCTCCTTTTGCAGACTACCCACACGCTACTCAATACCATGTGCCATTATTATTTCGACGCAAACTCAGAGACTAACGACCAATCAACTCATCCGGATATTAATTCCTTATCGATTGTTCTAAGGTGTCCATTGGACTTCGAGGACGAGCAAGTAGACCCTGTCCAGTTCAACCGATCGTCGACCATGACTGATCGTGATCGGATAACACTTTACCGTTGTTTAAATCAGCGTACCTTTCAAGAAGTTCATATTTTTTTTGGCTGCGCAGTAAATATGTTACGATATTTAGCAACACTAACTTGATAAATTTTGTTACATTTATTATGATTAATATATTCATATACATTTTATAATTTAACTCACCTATAGTTCCATCATGCATGTTCCTTTAACGAAACTTCTTCAAACTGGAGAGACAAAACCACTTCCCATAGTTTGCGATCTAAAATAAAAAGGTACACATTAATTCATTTTTGTTCTCACGATTAATTCAATTTAATTTCAATAAAAACATTGAATAATCTTACCCTTTATAAAACGGTTTGAATGCAGTTGTTGCTTCCGAAGGTGGGAGATTCGCCGTAGTCTGATGAGGATGTAAAATCGAATTTTGCGATACTGGAGAAAAGTCTTTGTGCGGTGAATTTTGAAGTCGCGAGGTAAAGGACGATGTACTGCTGGCAGAGCCGGAACTTGTCGACAAGTAACCGGTACTGTGGTTAGAACCATAGTGATTGGTGTTATTAGTGGCGCCATTGGAGTTGTTATTGGCGTTGCCACCAGGGCAGTACCCAGTTGGAGGACCCTGGATCACGCCGTTCGGCGTTGCTACCTTCATATTGGGAGGAGTTTGGGGTGGTGTGTCCGTACCAACTTCGGGAAACCCCGATGCACCGGCCGATGATGCACTGGATGTGGAACCCGACGATGAATTTGGATTGTAGTGTAATTGGCCGCCAGACGAAGACGAGAGGAAACCACCGTACCTCGTGCTTGCGTTGGAGTATGGCGCCGTGGCTGCGGACGATGGACTCATCGACGCCGACGAAGGTAACGCAAAGGAACTTAATCCGCCGGATCCAGCTACACCACTGATGGCACCACCGGAACTTAGCCATGGCTGTTGAGAATGATGGTGAGGTTGACTAGCTGAATGATGTTGCTGTTGTACGTAGTGTTGTTGCTGCTGTTGTTGATGATGTAGATGATACTGTTGATGATGAGGATGCGACGGTGGTGGAGGTGTCTTACACGCTGCAGTGTCAGCAAGGGACCAAATTTTGGGCTTGGTTGCTGGTATGGGAACACCACCCGCACTGCAGTCATTCTTGATGCCTTCCTCTTTTAAATGATCATCACTGCCATAACCGGGATGATGATGATGATGCATCGCATGATGAAAAGGATGTTCACCTCTGCGCGGATCTTCTTCAAGGTCCAAGTCATCATCATCGTCCAGATCCTTATCATGCTGAATATGTTCAGCTTTGACGTGCCTCATTGGTTCTGCAAGAACACCATCAATTATTAATATTATAAATAAAGCTTTTATATGTAAAAGTAGGTTAAACCCTTAAAATGTTTAACATAACAAATTGTCGTAGAATTATCGCTGAACATATGTAAAATCGGATATGAATCTGAGGTTAAAAAGATCCCTTTGAATACAAGTATCAAATAGCTCTGACACGTATCTCGCGTGATCTCGTTAATTATTTGAAGCGCATAGAGGGTGCATTAACGTTTCGCTGCCGGCAATATTGGCATTAATGGTTTATAGTCCCTAGTGTGAAAGTGAGCCTCGGGATGCGTGTCATTGCGGGGTTTCGATACGTCGGAGGGTCATTTGAAAAGTGTGAAACGAAGACGAAAATATAGCAACGAAAAAAAAAAAAAAAAGTTTGCCCTTATATACAACGTAGCCGTAAGGGACGCTGTGAAAAAAAGGGAGCAAAGTCTGCAACCACTTTGGGGCGCGAGAGATTTCGTCTATTCTCCAGTGGCCTACCCTCTATCCATCTTGCTCTCACATCAGGCGTGTCTCTTAGCCCGGCGCGTTGCTTGTCTTTCTCCATCCCGTGCCTTTATCTTTATCAACACTCCAGTATCATTCAGACAGTCTGCCGTCGAGGTAGCCAGCCGAGTCAGCCAGTCAGCCAACCAGTCAGTTAGGGGTGAGAATTTCATTAAGAGGTTCGAATGAGTTGGCAGAGGGTTACACTTGATGGGTCGTCAAGCGATAATTCCCGAGTTAGAAGGGTCTATTGCTGTGCCAGAATAAAGTGAGATGCAAGCCGAGGAGCTGCCAATAGACTCGAGAGAGAAGAAACAATACGCTCTAAATGGAAGTTTGGATTAAGGGCGTGCACGCAGACCCTCTTATAAAGAGAACCTTATGGGCCAACTAAATAGATACTACTGTTGAGTCCACAAGTGGCTCTTTAACTTACGACCCTTGGCTTCAATCGTTAATTTTATGATTTAATATCAATCGACAAGTCCAAACTTCATTCTTGTTTATTTAATTATCGTTCTACAATATTATCTAATTACTAAATATCTATAATAACCATCAATTAACAATCAAAAATGATTTCATTCATTCATCAAAGTTAAATTTAATGAAGATATTATCATTTGAAACAAGTATTTTCTGTAGAAAATACAATTTTATACTGGATCAGGTGAATTGTAATGTGAAACAGCAGCCAAACGATATTGGTAGACATGTGGTGGGGTAATAGTAGCCATATGAGGGTCCATACCATTCGTTTCACTGCGGGCACCGATACATCACCGTACTTCGAATCAGTGCCAGAATCTGAACGTATATAAACCCATGTGGATAGAGTGGAGTGTATATTGGTCCTACGGATGGCTACTCAAACCCAGCCGCACCCTCGACCATAGTGACGTACACACCATCAAGCGTTTCGTGTATACGAACAACGGACACACGAACGCTCTCGTTGGCAGAGAGTTACCAACACCCTCTGCACACCTCATCCTTGTCTACCGAACTGGGGGGGGGGGACCAAAGTGAAGGCCATTAATCTCTTCGCGCGGCAACCCGCAACCCGTCACTGTGTTTATCCACACGTGGAGCATTATGTCTACTCGCGCGATATAGACGTTGCACGCGGATATTCATTGGCAATCTCGTTTACTCGAAATTTCCGGATGTTCAGTCAACCTCAGCAAACACAAAGGTATTAACAGTTTAGCTATCGACTTTGTAACTTGTATTCGCCGAGTTACGTAACACGTGTGATACTCTTTGAAGAAATGTTTTCAAAGTAAAACAGAGAGAGAAAAAGGGGTAAAACAGTGCTAGGCAAATGATTAAGTCGAATGTTTGTTTCTTTTTTGTTTGTGTTTCGTCATCTCGACACAGTCGATTAGATTCAATATCCAAGTTTACTGTTCAAAAATGTTGCAAAACAATCACTCACCATTTTCATCCAATCCTCTTCTGGCTTCATCGCCGACCCTGTCGCTTCGATTATCGCTCGAGACGTCGTCCTTGTCTTTGTTGTCTTCTGAATCACTCAGCACCGCATCATCGTCATCATCCGTTTTATTCTTCGGCTCCCATGTCATTTTGTTTTCCTTTTTCAGACGTCTTCGAGCATTTGCGAACCAAGTAGACACTTGCGTCAATGTCATCTTTGTGATTATCGCAAGCATGATTTTCTCTCCCTTTGTTGGATATGGATTCTTTTTATGCTCATTCAGCCATGCTTTCAAGGTAGCCGTGGACTCCCTGGTTGCGTTTTTACGTCTCGCTGCTAAATCGTACCCCGCGCCATACCTGCAACAACAAAAAATTTATATATCACTCAACTCAGTCGGAATTCAATCGTATACAATTTCCAAGCAACACACGTAATCTGAATAAAAAAAAACTATCGTTTTATAAGTCTAAAACCAAATGTATAGACTGGCTGACCCCTATTTCTCCCCTCCCCCTGGGCAGTAATTTCCGGCGTCGACGAGATGTTGAATATATATACGTAGGGTAAACCCTAACTAACGATGCGGTGATTCTATCAAATTCTCCTGACTCACTCAGCGTAATGGTGAGTCCGATCGACTCCATATTGAGTTTTATTAAAAACAATTCGTATACGATCTAATGCTCCAGCTCGTTATCACATTATACAAATGTCGTCATAAATTGCCGCCAAATGTGTCGATTCAGTGAAATTATTTTATTATTTAGGGTGACGGTAAACGTCGTATAATAAAAAACAATATATATATATATATACATATATATATATCAACAAAAAAGTAATCGTCGTAAATGGAGCGAATGATAACTTAAAGCATTGTGTTTTCACCTCAGCGACGGTGGGATTTGCCGTAAAATTTCAATCGACCCGCAAGTATACGGAGATTGCCAATGAACTGACTGAAAAGAGAAAAGGAAAAAAGGAAAAAGTAAGGGGCGGCAAATGTGAGTCTATAACGTCGGAAACGAAGAGAAGGTGAAATATAAGGTGATTGAGTTTGTAGTGGTTACGGCGGTGGAGGCGGAGAGATGGTTTTACCCTCTATTAAACTCCCTTCAGACAAGGGAAAGGCGGCCTTCGCGTTTTCTTCCGTCAATGAAACGGCAAGACTAACATAAAATACGATGCTTAAGTAGCAAAAAATTTTCAACAAGAGTACGATTTCATTTATGATCGTTACGCGAAGTTGTTAAACAACCCGTTGCGGCTCAACACATTTATTTTTTTTTCCTCGTGGTAGAAACACACGTGCAATAACGGCGATAGCCATAATCGAAGCACACAAAGAGAACGAAAGATGGAGAAAGTTTTGCGCAATTATTATGACTTTACGTTGAAATATAAGAGTGAAAAATAAGTACTGAATTCATTTAATGGGCATGAAAAAAGCAGCACTTCTGCTTGAAAAGGAGAAGCTTCGTAGACGAAAGTTGCGGCGCCAACGAGAATATAATCTACAGCATTAATCACCGAGATTACAAGGGTTGCTTCTTTGAGCTATGCAACAGGTCGGACTAGAACTATATTCACGGCCGTATCGGAAGAATAATGCAACGCAATTCGGATTTTGTAAATAAATGTTGTCCCGAATTTGATTGTCTTTTAGTTTTTGGCCGCTTTTTGTAGCTGCGAAATATAAAACATAAAACGACAAATTCACATTGTGACTGTACTTTGGGTTTTATATTCCTCCGGGGAGGAAAAACTCACGACAACGAGTTTTTGGTCTGAAGGTTACTGGCAGGGCAGCAAAATTGCAGCATCGAAACGACATAACGGGGCTGTCGAGTGCAGTGTATGGAGACCACTGGATAGGACAGATACAAAACGTAGGTAATATAACGATATGGATATTGCGAAGGGCAGAAGGCAATACTAGAACCAGTGAGCACTCGAGTTGTTCATTAGGGGCTTTGCATATGGTGGCGTTAACCTCGAAAGGTTAACCAATATTGGCAGAACGCGCGTAATTACGTCGCCCGTATATGCACAACCGAGTCCAATAGTTGCACAAGCGCGTCCGGAAATGCAAACGCGCCAGCCGAGCATCAGAGAGAAGCACATCATCCTACACCCACCCGTTCCAATAGCCGAATCTAATACCCGTACAACACGCGCATCCGCATTATATGCAATGCGTCCTGCTCATTTCGCGAAACAAGGCTCATCGACCCGCATTAATTCGACGAGTTCTCTCCGTAGTCATCCTCCTCATACCAAAAGCGACAAAACAATCCCTCTCGTCTTCCCAGACGCGCTTACAACCAAGGCAAATGTGACGCCTGCTCGCACTAAGTTTCACGCTAAATGCATTCCCTCTCTCAAGAGCCAATTGTCTGCCAAACGAGTTACTTGTTCCCAAACTATGCTCCTCGCAACGAGATATTGATTTAGATTAGTTGAGTTCTACTTGGCTCTCAGATGTTGAATATTTAGATGCTTCGTACACTCGGCAAACAGAAGCATCTTATTTCTATATGATTCTCAACGGAAAATGTATTACACGCTAAATAGTAAATATTTGTGTAATTAAAATTATTGTTACTTATAATAATTTGTTATTGTTTATTGTTTGTTATATTGTTCATTCATTGTTATTGAACTTATAATAATTCATATTAACGTTTTTATTATGTCATGTTGTATTTCTTATGTTATTTTATGATATTTTTTAAATTAATGTCAATTTATCCTCAGATTTATAAATGATATAGTAATTTTTATTACAATTTACAATAATTTTGATTAAACTTTGTAGAATCTTTGTTTATAGCATGAATACATTTTAATTAATATCAAATTAAAATTTATTTGGTTTTAATGTGTAGTTGCTTTATACATTCAAAGTTAAAATGAATCAAACATTCTTGTCTCATGAAATTTACATTGTACATCACTAATTAAAACTTTGCATAGAAAGTGAGTAAGTTTTCAGTTACTGTTAAGCAAGTAAAAAAAATTACAAATCATTGTTGAAATTGTCTCGTTTTATCATTAAAATTAGCAAAATACCGTTTTCAATCGCAGACATATTTCTCAATCTAACTCTGTGTTTACGTTATCGACTTCAAGAGGGCACCACTTTCTGTATAGCCTTTATGTTGAGCACGAGTATTTCCATATTGAAAACTCAATCAGTTTCCCCGGCAACTGACAATCTAAGCGGCTCTTCTTTTGATACGTTTGATTCCGCGTATGCTGCCGATTGTTTACTCTAAAAACGGTGCATTTACACGTTTGCCAGCAAGCAAAAGAAATATCCCAGAGAATCTTCCATGTATCAACTGCATGGAACGTGAATTATTTTTCCACAACGTCGCACGTACGGCTACACTCGGTGAAGCTCGACTTTCCACTGATCGCATGGATCTTCTTTGCCTCCATTGCTGACGCACTTTTGACTGAGAAAAATGACTCTGGAAAACCGGTTCAGAAGCTAACCGCAGAATATGAAAAAAAAAAAAAAAAAAAAAACACCGCCGGTTATTATCACGATCACAACATCGCGCTCAAAAACTCACAACTCCCTTTTCAAGTCAAAATTGAGTTAGAAGCGTGTGTTGCAGTTCCGACGCATTTCTTGGCCGTTTATGTATCCAACGATCGGCCGCGAAATGACGAGATCAATTATGCCTTTAGAGGCAGAACCCAAGCATTCTGTTTTCTCGCATTGACCATGACTGCATTCTGTCACAATATTTCGTGTGATTTATTATTTTTGCTCAAATAGTTCACACGTACGCTGTCGTTTAGCACTGCTATTGTAAGTAATTATTTATTATTGTAGTCGTAAAGTTTATCGCAAAACGGAGCGAACAAACTGGTTATTGGATTAAGTGGATTTATAAAGTGACTTGATATGATTAAACGTTGAAATTAAAAAGTGATTTATGGAAAATTAAACGCAAAATAACAGCCTTCAGACGCAAAACATTGATACAATATCATTGAGTTATCAGCGATAGACTTGTTTTTCTGTTTGATTGTTAATGCAAATAATTATTTTATTTAATTTACTATTCATATGGTTAATATACATGTTTAGTAAGTTATTGTATGGACGTATGCAATCTTATCACGATGAACGCAGACAGTTTGATCATAATATTTAGAACTATCGATTCAGTATTTGAAATATCATGTAAAACTGTTTTCAACGATAAATAAATTAAATATTACGATAATGATTCGAACATTAGAATAATTATAATTTTTAATTAATGTTAAAAACATAAAAAAACATAAATATGTTCTTGAATATATAAAACATTTTATTATTAGATAACTTGAAAAAAATGCAATTTTATTAACTTTAGTAATGTCTTGCTCCGAAGTGGAAAAAATATCAAAATATAAAACGAAATGTTTAAAAAAAAAAGTTAATGTGTTCATTCACTTTTCGTTATAAACATTTGACTGAGTAAATAAAACTTGAAAATTAGATTTTATGGTGTTCCTGTATTGGCATTTTATAAGTGTCTAACGATGAAAACACCACACATCGATGTTATTAAGCCGTCGCTTTTATCGTACGTACGCAATTTGTGGCCATGCAAAATGTCCCGCGTTAGAGCGGCGATAACGAAATAACGGGATAACACGATGCTTAGGAGCACTCAGCGATGCGTGAAAAATATTCGTAAAATGTCTGCGCGAATTGCATTTGAAGTTTCGCTGCGTGGATGAATCGACTGAAACAATCAACTCAAGAAAGCAAAACAGTTTTGCGTACAACCCATCCGATGGTTGCCAACATTCACATGAATTATCGATTCGCGCTTTTCATCGGGTGAAATATATATTATACAAAGCAGGAAACAAAATGTTCTAAATATTGAACAAATAAAAACTCTAAATAATATAAATCTAATTTATTTCATATAAAACAGTTATTTCAATTAATGCCATTGCGCCTTTTTTTTGTTTCCGAGTTAATGAATTATTCATTCACCATGGATAAGCCCGAACATTTTTAGACAAGCGAAAAGAAAGTTGCGATTTTTTTTTTATGGGATGGTGTCTGCACGACGAAAAAAAAGGAATATCTTTTTTCGTGAGTGGTACTCAGCCGGGGAAAAATGCTCGTTTTTCACCACACGACTCTTTTTGGGAATTCAGCGCAGGAGCGTCGTACTTTCCCATACACGGATAAGAGACGCCAGCGGGATAGCCGCGGGGGCGGCTCAACGACGACGACGACTGCGAGAGAAAAGTAAAAAGGGTACGGATAGGAGGGTTTCGTACGCGCGTGTACGAGCGAAGGGGTTTTCGTGAGAGATGGCGCCTTTATTGAATGGCCTCGAGTGTTGCGGAGATGCCGTGCAAAATACAAGTCCACCCTCCCGGACACTCGCCAAGGGTTGTACTATAATGTCCGTCGATTTACGAGGACCACGCACGCCTAGAAAAATTATAATGCTCTTTTCTCGTTTCGCACTTTTTTATTATTAAAAAAAACAAACATCCATTAATTAGATCCCTTTTTCTTTCCCTTTGCAAAACCATTTTTTTCAATCTAAATGCAGACAGTTTTATTCTTAATCCAAAATTATGTCATACAAAAATATAATGTAAAATATAAGAAAAATTGAATTGATCTATAACTATATTTGTGTGTAAAAAATCAAGACATAAAATGGAAATGTGAAATTTATTAAATAACGTTATATTTAGGAATAAAAAATATGGGTATTCGAAAATAGAATAAAATGGATACGACGGGCGATGTTATATTATAACGTTTGAAAAAGAAGCGACGACGTTGAAATAAAAAGCGTACTTTCAGTGTGGGGGAAGGTGTTGGCGGTTCTGAAAGTCATATTCACCTACGTCCACCTACGTTCTCTGGCGAACTTTTTTATACCCTCGGCGTAAAACAATGGCGGGTCCCGTCGCGTAGGGTTATACATTCCTATGCGAATGCACGTGTACGCAAACATAAAGACAAACCGTCACGACTGAAAAGCACGTACGCAACGCAAAATAACGAGTACGTTGGACAATGTTGCTTGTAGTCCTATTGTCATTTTACAATGTAAAATAAATTTAGCATTAGAATTCGAGTATGAAAAGAGGAATGAATGGAATTTTGTCAAACTTTATCTTACCGTCATTGATTTTAAAATATCCGAAAAATAATTTCGAAAAATATTGATTTAAACAAAATTAAAATATTTTCAAACTCAAACATATTTAGAGTAACGAAGTAATATGAATGAATTTCGAGATGAAATGTCTATGAATATATTAAGCATCGTGAACTGTATTTTTCATCAGAATCAATAATTCGACATTTCGCTAGTTGATTTAAATTGTACTATTGGAATGATATTTCATTAAGTAATACTGGTAGTGCAGACTAACACAATTAATATTGTCATTCTCGATACAGGAAATGAGCTGTCATAATAGTGGAGTACTGAAATTCTTTTCTCTCGGTTGAATAAATTGTGTGTAATATCATGTAAACTAATCTCAAGAATAATTGATAATAATTATTATAAAATAAGAAAAAACCTACTTAATTATACATACAAATCAATGTACAAGAAAAAAGTTCTCGATTCTCTTACGAAAAATAATACAAAATATAGCGCAAATTTCGTTTTCCGCGAAATTGAGTGAAACAAAAGTATTAATTAGACGTACGAAAAAAAAAAATTGTAGCATTGATGTCACGTGTATCTGCATGTTAGCGCAAACGCAGGGCTGACCATGCGAAAGTGAGTAGAGCACCTGTGGGAGCTGGCGGAGGGTGTAACAGTGTTGGAGAGAGAAAGACAAATAGAGGGTGTTGCAAGCAATAGAAACGTACAGCGCAGGAGAAAGACAGAGACAGCGAAAGGGAGGAAGAGAAAGAAAGAAAGAGAGAGAGAGAGACAGACAGACAGAGAAAGATAAAGAAAAACTGTGAGATGGAGAGAGAAGGGGCGAACGAGGAACACAAGTGCGGGAAAGTGTGAGACAAAGACGAACGAGAACCTCAGAG
This sequence comes from Gryon sp. ZL-2020, assembly GCA_022817425.1. Classification (NCBI taxonomy): domain Eukaryota; kingdom Metazoa; phylum Arthropoda; class Insecta; order Hymenoptera; family Scelionidae; genus Gryon; species Gryon sp. ZL-2020. Next base: position 3,981 of record JABFPJ010000714.1, on the reverse strand, counting down.
GAAGCCAATCAATAAACCCACTCGGCAGCTCTCGCACGAAGAGAGACCCACTACTACGGCTGCCACTACCACCGCATATTCCTCTGCACTTGCAGAGTATAATCTAGCGAGCTAGGAGTTTCCATTATGTACGCCCACTCTTGACTCTCTAGACCAGCAACAGCCATTTTGTAACCGTTCGTCTTTGATATGTAGCGAGTGATAGCGCAACGTTGAATCCAGATTAAGCTTTTGCAAAGTCAAAGGAAAGAGAGCAATATGCGCCATCTGTTGGGCACTGATCATTATCTACGATGGTAATCCTTTTGATACACTGAAGAAAATTGGTATCTCAGATTCGGACGGGTTATGACGAGGATTACTAATCTAAATCACCTGATATCACCTAAAAACGCCATCAAGACTGGTAGTGGGACTTTGGCGCGACTTGCCGGATGCCAGAAACCCTCCAAACTTTGCCGACTTTCAAACCAATAGACAATATCCATCGATGTAGCGCCAAGCAACGAACGCTGACAATCCAATGGCTGTTTCTCACTCGTTTAAAGATAAAATACTTTATACTTTGGATTGGTAATTAGTGTCAATAATCAGCACGGATAGTCGCATCGAGAAGGATGTCGAGAATAATCTTAATGCAAGATTATCATTGCCAAGATATTGAACTTGAAATGGGGAAAAAAAAGTATCGCATACTTTGAAAGATTAGGGGATTAGCGTAATCGGGATTTTTGAAAACTGGAAAGTAAGATGAGGATTACGTTATATACGTAATATCTCGGAGACACTTTTAGTTTGAGAAAAAAAAATAAATAAAGAAATGTGAGAGAATATAAAAAAAGTGAAATTAACATACCCATAGGCAGCGAGCGTCGGGTCGTATGGGTAGTAACCGGTGGCGGCAGGTTGGAGTGCTGCGGTACCCCATGCTGCTCCCATATCCGCCGTCATCCCCATTCCCGTTGCGTCCTTCAGTCCATATGGATTTCCCTGGAAAAGAAACGAGCATTGATTTCCGTTCAACACTACGGGAAAGCTTTTTCCCGAGCGCAAAATTTAGGGAGGATGGTAAAAAAAAAAACGTCAAAAGCAACGTTGAATTATCGACGAACGCGGTCGGAGAATTTTGGAAAGCAGTGTGTGTCCTTGTTATCGGATTGCTCTCAATTTTCGTCTCGTGGTTCGCACTTTCACATATATATATATATATATATAAAATGGTAACATAAATTTGTCTATGTGATTAATGTTGGGAGTGACGCCACACAATGCAATGGTTTCTTGTTGGATTTAATATAACGTCCTGTGGTCACGTGTTTTGTAAAAGTCTTCAACGAGAATTTCTGATAAATTGACCGGGCACGTGACATGCGAGATGAGAAATTTGGCCGGAGAGTTTGATCGTCTTGTTGGTGTGTAGAAAACAAGGACTATGTTGTGAAACGACGTGGCGTTAAGCGGCTAATGGTAGCACAATGGGATATTATTAGGTGGGATTTAGAAGCTGTTGCGTTTGGCGCCGACGAGCTTCGTGTTTCAAACCGGATTGTTGTTTAAAAAAAAATGGTTTATTCAAAACACTAATGCCATTTAGTTCCCCTCTTTGTACGCTTCTAATGGAAACTTTTTAAACGATCGAGTTTTAATCCTTTTGTTGGTTCTTAAGGATTTCCAAAAAAGCGCTCTGTAGAAGATTATCCAGTATCTACATAAAAGCTTGTCTTCAAGTGACTAATTAAGTATAAGCCTTGTTTCTCTTTGATAAAATCATATTTGTTCTGTATTTTAGTTTCACTGAGTATATGAATTTTATTTTTTGATGAATTTGATCCCAAAAACAAATAACTGAATGTCATACAAAAGGAAACTTCTTTTTTTCTTTATTTCTTTATTTTAAACGTCTTTATTTTTCTAATAATTAGAACCACATATTGTCACTATATTGCATGTACATTTTTTACATCTCCATACATTTTCATGTGTAGCAGTATAAGGCTAATATATAGCCAATATATGGCTATTATATGGGCACTGTATGGTCAATATATGTATATAGTGGCACTATCCTCATTGACGAAATATATATGTAATAAGACGAAAATATAACATATAATTTTATATTCTAAATAGAGTAAATGCACCAGTAAATAGTCTTTTGTAATGAAGTAATTGTAATATTTATTGATAACATAATAATAGTATTTCAATTCATAGATACAAATATTCTCTGTCAATTTACGAACAAACTGGCATGCAACACTTTATATTTTTATGTTCGTTCCAAAAAAAAATTGTAAACATTATGTGTTCCAACCTTTATTTGTGTCAAAACCTTTTTAAATGCTCGACCACAATAATGAATGTAAACATTCACTGGTCAAATTTCATGTTTTTACTTTATTTCACTTGAAATATATGTTTATGATAAAAAATTGTTTTATTTTTCTATGATTTTAGTTAAAAAATGTACAAAGATGATAATTTTAATAACCGGAAATGAATTAAATACAGTTTGTAATATAAAAAAGTCATAAAAAAACAAAAATATCTATACCGAACATTCACTGATGCATTTACCCTATATGCCATAATGCCGCAATTTATATATAAATTATATATATTTTTTATACATTAAATAATATAGTGCCAATATAATAGTAATATGAAAAAATATGAACAATAAATGAACAATATATGTTTGGAATTACGAGTGTTATTGACAATTATTTTTGTTAAAGTATTCTCCGAAGAGTAATAAAATTGAACAAAAAATGACAAATTACTTATTTGAGTAGCATATGAGTAAGAATATTATTTCGCATCATCGAACTGTTAAAAATGTGCAAAACTCGTCAGGTCGAACGATTGCACGATGTTGGTCGAAGAAGGATAATTGATCAAGACGTTTAGTCGTGACGTAACGAAGCCAGCGTTTGAATTCGGTCGGGACTCGTTTTGCGAACGGCAAAAACTAGCCGCGCGATATTTATGTCGCGATTTAACGGGCAGTCCAATCGACTCGCGAGGAACATGCGAGTGCGGCTCTGTAATGGAGGTCCGCGGGTGGTCCATGGCTCAACTATTGTTACGCGACTGCAAATGGTGCGCGCTTGGCATCGGTCACCAACTGGGCGACCATAAGTGCGCGTGCATTATGCGAGTCACGTACGTACATACTCTTCTGCACAATGCACATCGCTGCAATAATTTTATCGTACGGTCACGGCCGATCGAGAGAAATCTAGCCGTTTTCTTTATGTCCTCCGCGATATAAGAACGACCCGCTACGCCAGGAATTTCGAATTATTTTCTTTCCAACCCTCCTCTCCTGTCTTTCATATGCTGACGTATTATACATTGCGCCTCACTTTGTGACAATTTCATTCTTGTATTGGCTTGTTTTCATTTTTATAATATTATTACTTATTAGTTTTTTCAATTATATTAGTTTTTTCGAGATGAACAAAATATTAGTTTTTGTTAAGAATGTAAAGGAATTTAATTTTTAAATATCTTGCGAACTTATTTTGGAAATAAGTTCGCTGTACACTGTTAGAAATATTCCCATTGCTGTTCCACACGGACGAAAATATATTTTAGAAAAATATATCAAAATATATCATATATTTTTGACGCTTCAAATATATTTCCGGCAAACATTTAGATAAAAATATATATTTTGGATATACTTTGTATATATATTTCAACTATATACATGTGAAATAATAAAAAAAATATTAATATTAAATATAAATAATGTATATGAAATATATAATTAAAATGTTAAATATATATTAAATGTATATTAAAATATATTTGTATGTATATTTGTACAAATATATGCATCGTTTATTAATGTGTAGTTTTTAATCTCTCATCCCAAAAAAAAGGTCAACGACCTACATTTACTACACGCAAAAAATTAAATGGTAGATGCAACAAATACGATAGTAAGATCTACCATTTTGTAGTACATTTTAC
>JABFPJ010000713.1:0-34506 GCA_022817425.1 Gryon sp. ZL-2020 | reverse complement strand
CACTTTTCATGCCCTTGTTGGAAAAAATATCGTGTGCGACTTGTGGAAAAAGTTGTCGATCATACGAGAGTGTGTGACATCACTCGCTTCGCTCGTGACGTCATATCACACTCTCGTGGAATCGCCACTAGTTGCACAATATACTATTTTATTTTAATCAAAGAATTGCAAAAATGTTTACATAAATTCTTGAAATGTATTTGACAATATCATTGCTTTTAAATTGTATTATGGGCATAATGCAATTAAATGTACTTTCATTACACGTAAAATGTATAGTTTCAAATATAAAATGTTGTATATCATATAACATTTATTAGCTTATTAAAGAAGTGTAAATAAAAAAAATTGAACGTGAACTGTCAGGTGATTTTGTGAATAACTCGTCTGTGAGCGCATGCACAAGACAAAAGCTGAAATTGCTAATCTGGGCATCAATGAAGCCAAGGCAGGCTCGAGTGATCAGAGAGGCGACAAAGAGTTGTGCGTCTTTGGCGTCGGCCGATTGAAATGACGAATCGACAAAAGAAAGATGCCACGAAGAAAGACAACGCCCTTACTTATATACGTCCGCGATGAAGAGATGAGAGGTGTGCGCGAGAGAAGGGTCTGGTCTCGAAGGTGGTCCACGGGGGGATGAAGATGAGGGTGGCCGGAGGTAGGGTTGGCTAGGTATGTATAAGCACAAGAAAGCGCGGGTCGATTAAAAGTAGCGAGGGTGTTTCTCCTCTCGTTACCGAGACAAGGCGATAGCGAGAGCGGTGCGACGAAGAGAGCGACATATACGCGGCGCGCGGCGTATACCTATGTATGCTTACAGAAAGAGCGAGAAATCCCCGGGAGATTGAAGAAGCGGGCGCGTGCGGGGTCGGCTAGAAGAAAGAGCAAGAAAGGAGAAAGGAAATACAAAGTGGCAGGCGAGGGTGAAGGTGCGGCGACTCTGCGTGTGCAACGAGGATGGCAAAATCGACGAGCGAAAGAGGAGAGAAACAAACGCTAAGAAATGAGAGAAGAACTTGGGTTCCGATCCAGAGGTTGGGACCGTAGGGTTGTCGCCTCAAAAGCTGCTTGCTTGCTTGCTTACTTGCTTGGTTGCCTACTTGTTTGAGTGCGCGAGCGCGCAAACTACTCTCGAAGCAAGCAAGCAACCGAGCTCACGAATCTCAACCTTCGAGTCGGATTTAAGTTGAGAAAAGGGTTGAAGAAGAGAGTAGCTGCCGGCAACGTGAGCTGATCGACAAAACGAGGGGTATGCAGTACCCGTGGGAATGATGATTAATGATTCTGACGTTACACATTTTAGCGCCAGATATTTCGGCGGAGGCGGCGCTCATGATTGTGGCAATTTCAACGATCGTTACGGCTTAAGAATTGTCCGCACTTTTTTCTGCCAAAATTTTAAACCCAATGTTTTGAATGCTGTTTGGATAAGGGGCGTTAATGAATATGCTTACTGTGCACAGTTTGGGGGATATTTTAATGGATTATGTTATAAAAATATGTATATATTCTATGTAATAAACATTTTACTGTTTTAAAATATTTATTTTGCATCATTTTCCTAAGAATTTATCGACAACGTTCATACATCGTACGTACATCGAAAAATGCTACAAATGAAATAATTTTGGTTTTTTGTAATAAAATCGATATTAATGACTGTAATTTTATTTTCAGTTTCACGTTAAATTGAAAATACATACATTCTATAAAATACAAACATGTTTTTTTATTTTTATTTTTGAATTGTATTGCATTTTTTTATTATAAATGAATTTTATACAATAAATGTTATTAGAAAAATTATTATAAAGATGTCTTATAAAGAAATAAAGCAAGCAGTTACTTATTCAAAAATCGACGTTTTAAGTGAATATTAACATACATTTTAAAATATTATACATTATATATAAAATTATAAATATTACATAATATTGATAGTCAATATTATGTAAAAATGTTAACTATAAATAAATATATATTTCAAATTTATTTTACATTTCACTTATTCCCAAAATACTTAATCATAAAGCAAAACATTTACTTAGAAAACTCAATTTGCCCCACTTGTGCTCTTTCTTTAACACCGCTGCCTTTTTAAAATGCCGTCATTATCATCATTCTCAATTTAAAGTCATCAACTTTATAATGATTGTTCGTGACTGCACTCATGATTGTCGAGTGTCCTTGTGAATTCAAGAGCTTCAACCTTGGCTTGAATTTTAGTTACGGAAAAGGGTTGAAGCTGAACATATATAAGGGGTTGCGTTCTTTTCGAGATGAGAGAGGGGTGCGTTTTCAAAAGTACTACTCGAGCTCTCACCTGCAAAGCTTGCAGAATTGACACACTAAGACCGAGCGCTGAAGTTGAGCATTATAAAAACACTTTATCCGTCGTCGTATTATCAGACAACTTGAGTTTTCTATAAAGCCAATAAGTAAGTTTGCTTTGTACCCATGGATTTGATTTTTTTTTTCAATATATCTCGTAAATTTTTTTTGCGTACAATTTAACGCAACTTTATTTCAATTAAATTACTTCCCTTAATTTAAATTCAATTTGCATACAAGTTTGGATTATAACTTTTTTTTTGCAAAATACAACTGCATATTTCATTAAATATTGTACATTTATATACCGATTAAACAATTTTTTGTCTGTTTAAGTTATATCAATAGAGGTTAAATATAAATGATAGAAAGTTGATTCTGTAAAGCACATAAAAAATACCAGATGTAAAACGCGGATAATAATTGTATTACTGGTTGCAGTCTTGAAGTTCAATTTAACGCATGGCAAGTTATTCGTCTCTTTGATATTTGTATCGTCCTCGTTCCCCTACATGAAGCAGTCCCCACGCAACATCGAAAGCGAAGCATGACACAATCGTCAGTCGTTTACCACACTGGATCGTGCGTGGCACAATATGCACCTGTCGATGTAATTGCTTAAAGGTTAAACATCTGTCTGCCATGAAGTGATTTAATAATCATCCAAAATCAAATTTATGTAAGCCCCATCATTTGAGAAGTTATGTCACAAGACATACTTCATAATTGAGATCTCGACTGTTATATGGATGTGATAAAAATGATGTTGTCATTGACTTATATACTCTAATATTCTTATCATGGTATATTAATCCAGAAAAATCTTCGCATTTATATTGGGTTCATCAGGGTAAAAAAACCCGAAACCAAAAAATCCCAAACCAAAAAAGCCCAATACAAAAAAAACCCAAACCAAAAAAACCCAACCCAAAAAAACCCAATACTAAAAAACCCAATACCAAAAAATCGAACAATTATTTATTTTCTTTGTATTTTTATCATTGAATTATCATTATTAACAATTAACAAAACTAACAATACTAACAAAACTAACAATCTATCGTGGAAAAAACTAGCAAAAATAACATTCTATTGTTAATTCATTATAATTGCTCAAATACACATATGGGTAACAAATAATGAAAAAAACTAGCAAAAATAACATTCTATTGTTAATTCATTATAATTGCTCAAATACACATATGGGTAATAAATAATGAAAAAAATAACAAAACTAATGAGAGAAAGATTGATAATAATGATATGTCAATGATAAAAATACAAAAAAAAAAAATAAATAATTTGTTGGTTTTCTTGGTATTGGGTTTTTATTTTTTTGGGGTTTTTTTGGTTTGTGTTGTTTTTGCTTAGGTTTTTTTTGTTTGGGGGTTTTTTTGTCGGCTCCCATTTATATCACAGTATCCCATAGAATTATGTTTTTCACTATGCAAAAATATTTTTGTTGCAAGAACGAAAAAGTCTGGTAGATCAATACAAAATGCAGAAGAATGAAATACGACTACTACCATTACAAAAAGTATTGTTTTCTCACACATGTATCGAAAACATATTTTTTCTTCCCTCAAAAATGAGACCAAAGTGGCACTTTCTTTCCTTCAGGAGAAAAAATACTTTTATCCTTTAAATGTCATAATGGAAGTTTACTTTCCTCCCTAGGGATGGAAAATAGAAATAAAAAATTACTTTCCTTCACTAGGGAGAAAAAGTTCTACTTTAATCCTACTTTTCCGGGAAAATAAGATTTTTCAATACACTCATAAAAATATCGTCCATAACAAGGGAAAAATTGCCGGATCGAACAAAGTGTAAAATTGCTATACCCATCCACGACCTGAGCATCAAATCTCACACTCGTCTAGAATCAGCAATATTTCTCCCCATTTACGGAATATAATAATGTATTTATTTCAATGCATAACTTTTACTAAATTTCAATATTCTTCTATTAAATGTATTGCGACATTTCCTATTGAATTTATTAAAATAAATAAAATTGCAACATTTATTATACTTAATATATATTTATGATATATGATATATAAAGATGATTTTTATTCGGCAGATGTGTGCAAAATAAATAATTTCTTTGAAGAATTGCGATGATGAATACAATGAAAAGCATTTTATAACATGTTTATCTGTAGTTTTGTCGACATATCATTTTTCTTTTATGTGACTCGTGTAAAGCCGACAAAAGAGCGTTGTCACATGTGCAAATATAAGCTTAAAGGAATACAACGTGACGTGTACAAAAGTCACGAAACAATCAAGACTTTACAACTTTGATCGATTAAACGAACAACTAACAATTATTTCTTATCCTCTCTCAGATATATAAATGTAGTACTACATTTTTTAAATAAACTCAAAATGCTGTATCTATACAGTAATCAGAATTCAAATTTCTCCTTTTTAAAATTTTTTAAATAAGTTGATAAATAAAAAAAATATTAAATATATTTTTATGAATCTTTTGAAATGTAAAAAAGAAAAATAAAAAAATCCCCTTCGTTAATCTTATGCAATTTGAATCAGTATAAAGCAGAAAGAATAAATAAGAAAATTATTTAGTTCATGTTGAAAAATAAGCTATCAGGAAAATATGACAAAATACTTAATCATTCTATCCTATTTAGCCCTCGTCTATCTTCATGACAGTCTTACTCTGCGTACATAAGACTGGACGTATAGATATATTATGTATGCATACGCATATGCTTACGCGGCATGACTCAGTATTTGTCGCAAGCTGCACCGTCGTGGCAACTTGTGTACACACGTAAACCTAATAATACGCGCCTAAACGGATTATAATGACAAAGTCAGAAGCAGATCTTTGTGCTTACGTATCTCTTTGAAATTATCGGCACCAATTAAAATCAGAGTTTAAAGTAATTCTCACTAATCTGTAATTAAATCTATGTTATTTTAATTCATCGTATATTTATCAGGAAAAAATGTTTATTTAAACCAATCATTAATCATTAGACACTCGTTTCAAAAACAAGAATTCAATAAGAAAATTCTAACTACGGTCACACATGAATGAATCGAAATTAGTCACAATTTGAGATAGATTTCAAGACAAACGTGCGGTTTGATGTGACAAGAACACGCGTCTTGATATCAAAGAGTGAGGCGTGAGGAAGACGTATTGATTGGATGTGAAACTATGAGGAAAATTTAATGGTTATTTCTCGTCATCATTTTATTCTAAGACGTATGTGATATCGATTGGCGGTACAATTATAAGTGCTTTTGGAAATTCGACGACTGTCGAAGTTAATACGATTAAAAAATTAGTCGTCTGATTCCATTCTAATTAAGCTTAATTCGATTCATCGGATGAAAATTATAGAGAAAAAAAAGTCAATCACTATAAATCGATTTTTCGGAGTCTCAATTATTAAACTAATTTTCATTTCTTTATCACAATTGACGGATTTTAATGAACTTATAATCTGTTACTGTTAATATCAATTATTTCATTTAACTTTAGTTTGGATTATTTTATAGTTCAAGGACACAGATTATCTTCAATCTAATCAATGTCCAAGTTCATAATACTTTTTTTTTCATAAAAAATGATTTAATTTGTAGTATTTTGTTTTAATTGGGTACTTTTTTGTTTCTGTACATGGCGACACTTGTCTTGAAAGTACACTGAACAATGAACAATAAATATAAAATGAAAATCATTTATCTTTCCTATTCTTTTTAACCCTGTTGAATCTAACGTCGAACTGTTTCGAAGATCGAACGAAATGTTTTTGCAGGTTTTGCTGTACCAGTCAATTACTTGTGACCTTCAACAGTTGTCCGACAAAGAGTCGGATAAAAAGTGCCTCGTTCGGCAGCGTTGATGGTCACCTCGGCAAATTCGTAACAGCGGAAGCGAAAGCAAAGATGAGCGGATTCACGGAAAGGAGATGGAAAAAGTGGCGAGGAGTTGCGTTGAAAAAAGGAAAATGCCATTGAATAATTCCGCGAAGAATATCCAAGTCCTATGAATGAAACAAAGAAATGATCATCATTGCCAACCCATCGTTTATTCGCCGATTCCCCCCAATCGCAAGACTTCGTTTTAAGATAGTTTATAACTTCAACAAAGTTCAGATAAGTTGCAAGTGTGGAATAAAATAAAGACTTTTTCTTGGCCTCAATGAAAGATAAGACGAAAAATGATTATTTCTATACTTAATCCTTAAAAATGCAATTTAAATGTTAATTTATGTCGAAAATGCAACTTCAAATAATGATAATTTCCAATGATACACATAAACGAATGAATAATTACAAGAAAACAGTATTTCAATCTAATTATTTATCGATAAAAATATAATTGTAATGCAAAATTACTGAAACGAGAATTAAGCATGGGAATTGATTAAATAAAAAGTAATGGCAATGACGTCAATACGGAAAACAGGAAGCAATGACGTACCTCATCTGCAAGCACCATGACTGGATATCATCATTGTGCTTATGCTCTGGGAATCTTCTTGCCTTTTCTCCTCTACCTTTGCGTTTCATGGACCACGCTCAGCCGCTACATTGTTCTACGAAACAGAATGAAAAACAATCTTTAAGTATAAAAAGTAGCAAGCCACATTTCGTATATATCTCTGTTACATATTTTATTGCAAATCAAACATTCTCATGAATGAAATTTGTGCATACGAAAAAGAACAAAAAAGTTATATATATTAAAAAACATTACTTTAATAACTATAATAAATAGTGAACATATTTAAAATTTTTCGTAATGGTATAATTTAAGGAGTGAAATAAAATTAGTAAGAAGTCAGTTTCGAGAAGAATAAAAAGTGTATATAAAGTGGTTCGAAGTGCCTTTCGCACATCTATCAGAGACTTTTTATCGCGCATGTTCTCATAGCGTTCGCATACACTGTTAGTAACAGGCAGACAGCTAAGAATGTTGAGTCAAACTCTGTACAGGTCATTCGTCACGTTTTGTATACAGGCGTGCAGAACACACACGCGAAGTGTGAAATCCCCGTGGAGATCCGGATCGCTCAAGAAAAACTGCTTGATCACTTCTCCAAGTTCGACCACGATTATTTCATAAGTGAAACTCTGGCTGGATTCAAACAATTTTCAAATATTTATTACAACAAAGCATTTGCTTATTCATTAACGAAAAATGAATAATTAGCAAAAAATATTGAAAATCATTTTGCATATATAACTTATAATTAAAAGATAAAATGAAAACCACCAATTTTTATATTCATCGTCGTTTTGCTTTGAATCGCAGAATCAGTTGAAAAACATTCTATTCAGAGTTTATCCATAATGTACATTAACGCAGATTTTTTTTGAAGTACAAATTAAAATGACATAAAAATGCAATATTATTTATGAATGTCTTGTAGTTGCGTTGGCAATTCGGCATTCGAGAGTACCCTTAAAGTTTAAGAAAAACACGGTGAGAGAGAACCCCCGGCGGCGATATGATTTTCCCCATTTTTAGATACTTAATGTAAAAGATACGATAGAGACAGCGGAAAGAAGAGCCGCTGCACAGTCTCCCGGATTGCCTAACCCTTTGATCTTCTGCGAGCACTTAGCTGAGAGAGCTCGGTCGACCTAAGGGTTCGAATGAGGACGAAAGTCGGCTACGATTCCTGGATAAACGACCTCAGCTGTGTGTGTGTGAGAGAGAGAGAAAGAGAGAGAGAAAAAGAGGGTTGGGTGGTGGTCAGCGTCTGAAGGGAGCGTCATAGTTCTTCGCGAAAAGTACGTAGACGAAACGAGAGGAGATCGGGATTAAGAACTTCCGCGGAGTGGCTAATTATCATGAGAAACCAATGCCAGGCTAATTATCGCCATAGCGAGAGATGCGAATTTTTCTGGCGTTGCTCATGAAGCTCCTTCGTGGGTTACGAGCGCGGAGTCGAGACGAGGAGCGCGTAAAAACTGAAAGAAAAAGGCACGCGAGAGCGAAGAAAAAAGGAGCAAAAAAAATAAATTTCGACGAGCTCTGCGGTCTGGGAACTTTTTTTTTTATTAACGTCAGAGCTTTCCCTTCGGCCTCTCCCACCACGCATGAACGAATCGCGTAACTACGTTGTTCCAATCGTCGTAAATTAATAATAAAAATAAGAGCCAACAGTCAAGTAATTAGTTTTTGCAGCCGACTTCTTTTTACTCCTACAAACGAATAATTAACACATGAATACAACCACTTCAGTCAATCCATTCTTGTAGGCTAAGTGAATAAAAACACTAAACAAAATTATAATAATAATTTATTGATCGCTTAATTATCTCTACTTGTATATAGTTTATGTATTTCATGTTAAGTATGTAATGAAACATTTATGACAATGTATTTCATCGTAAATAAATATAATAGGTAATTAGAATGTTAAATGATTTTGATGTACGTTTTTTTTCATCAAATACTGCAAAATAACTTTAACTCTAATTTCACATTAATTGTTTCATATGAATTTTTATATTTAAGAATTATTTACAATTAAATTAAATTAATTATAAACAAAGAAAATAAGCTAAATTAATTAATAATAAATCATTTTTATTTAATGTAATAATATTACATTAATAAATTTTAATTTACAAATTAAATTAAATTAAATTAATTTAAATTAAATTAAATTAACACCTTGAGATACCTTAATACATTATAATTTTGTTTAAGAGATTATATATCTGTAGGTACACTGGTTTCTATAAAATTATTGTTTGAGCATGTCGGAACAAAAACGACTTTACATTGACAAGGTATACGATGGTCAGACATGGTAATACAAACGCCGACACGCATCAGTCTCGCATCTCTTCCCGTAAACCAAAGTATGCGAATGAAGTTAATGTGAGGTCGTGCGAGTCAAGTGTGAGAAGACCAGCAGCCAAGCAGTGGGAGGCATGATCGTCTTTTAGGGTTAGGGTCACTGATGGTTCAAAGGGGCGAGACGACCATGAATGTAAAATATCGATGGGAAAGATATATATGTTGATGACATGATAAATGGAATATTAAAATGTTTCAGTTTGAATAATGCGATTTTGTACAAAACGTACATCAGTTTATAAAACAATATGGCTTATGTTTTTACGATTATGAAATGAATATTTTTAAGGAACAAATTCTATAAAATATTTTCAATGTAATATTTGTTAAATACATTTGTGTTTCGAAATAAAAATATATAACAAATTGAGTAGTAAGTAAATTTCAAATTAAGTTCAATTCAAGTTGATAAGGTCTATGATCCTTTTTCTTCATTAGTTGCGAAGAATGTCTATTTCCGATCAAACCAACTTAATAATGTACCTGTTCGTTTGACTCACATACCGTCGCGGTGTGGTATTTTTAAGACTCAGACACGACATACGTACACGAATTATTTATCTACGCTTGTCAATTATTTGAGCAACCGATGAAATCCGAGACGCATGATGTCGATCTGAAATTATGGTTTATCTTCAATTACCGGTCGACCTGGTTCCTCCTTAGACTAAGCTTTCGTAATATATTATCGAAACAATTCGTATGCTTGTTGCCATGAGAACCAATATATTGTGGGAAAATGTACTTTTTATTATATAATTGGATCTTTTGATCAAAATAAGCGTATTTAATTAGATTAAATTGTACAATTTAGTGTGACATGCTTAATTCATGTAACTTGACTTTTTTCAAATCACAAAAAAAAACAAAAAAGCAAATGTAAAGAAATTAGAATAAGTAATCAGAGTTTTCACAACTTGTTTAAAATTGTGGATTGAATGTTAAAAAAAGACTTGTTTTATCTTTTTGGAAAATCAGTCTGAGATTTGAATGTCGTAAGTTATAATTTACCTCATACAAAACTTATATTCTAACGAAATCCTGATTTTTGTAATAATTGTAAAAAATTTACGATTGCCCACAAAAGAACGTAAAAGACGCGGTAACTTTCCGACCGTAATGGCACCGGATAAAAATACTTATGTTGGTGTATTACGTTAGATGATACGCGCCGTGATGACAGGTCCTGGTGGCGCGTAAGTTTATTTCGTGGTATGCGAAAATGTCTTAGATTAGAAATGAAATAAAAGCCGACCCTTTATGTCCCTTTTTTAATAACCTTTTTCTTTGTTCCAGACCAAGCATGAGGCCCAGTTTTATGGCACCGTAATGGGCCCCTTAACATCCACACGGACGAACCGCAGAATCCGATAATGCGTCATATTTTTTAGATAGTTCTCGTAAAGTAAACAAATTGAACGATGTAATGGATTATTAAGATGAATTGTAAAATATATTATACAGTAAAAATAATTAAGTAAATGATATCATAAACTTTTCTGGTTAATCAATAATTATTTTTTATTATGCAATTAATGTTTTATTAAATATTGACTTTCATTATATAAAGTCAATCATAATATGTATACGTATAAATAATATTAAAATATATCTACGCTTTGAAGCAAATGTGACTATTTAAGAATTTAGAATCGAAATTGTTGTAATAAAACAATATATTTCATTATTGAATAAATACATTTGAATGTACAAAAGGATATATCTCCAATGTTTAAACATAGAAGATGTATCCTTTTGTAAAAAAAGTGAGATGTAACCTTTTACATAAGAATGGTCGATATATAATAATATTTTCTGTAAAAACCGCATGTTTTAGAATGGAAATTACACATGATTCTGTATGAATATCATTCAAAAGAATATATCCAAACTTAAATGAATGAAAGTCGTATTCCTACAACAGAAGAAGTATTATAAACTGCAAATATCTAAACATGAAAAAATAAATAAATTTTACTGTTATGTCGTATAATTTTGCGTGGAACTATGTCAAGTATTGTACTTTTATCGTTTCTTTTCCTGTATACAGTATTTTATGTTACAATGTCGCTTCACTCTAACAATCTAACGATTCAGAAATTATGCAAAAAAAATCATTTATCTCGAAAAAAATTTTTTTAACGAGCACGGTTTGAATTTAAACATTTTCGGAGAAAAATGTTCCAAAAAGCGTATCTCCTTGGTTTCGTTTGGTTGCGCCAGATGCGCGAAGTTTTACTTCGTAAATTTCCTGGTATCGTAGAGCAGCGCGTCACCCTTACACGTATACGTGTAATACATACTCGGTGCGGTTGCAATTACAGGTAATAAGCGCGTAAAACGCCGCTGAGTTTTGTGGCGAAAAAAAAGCGGTTAAAAAAGTTGGAACAAATTAAAGAAGAGTCGAGACAGAACGAGAAAGAGAGAGAAAGAGACAGGGAAAGAAAGAGAGAGAGGGAGAAAGTGGGAGGACGAGTCATTTCTCTAGTGGTGACTCTTAATGCAGTTAGTTTATTGATTTTTCACAGGCTCTGATGCGACAATTAGTATCCATCTTGAGCTGTCAGAAAGCCAAAAGTTTCAATTTAAGGATTCGATTAGGCTGAACAAGCAAAAAAATTGTCTTGACGCGAGGGTCAGGTGTTTGATTTAGTTGTCAAAATTCATCATTTAACATTAAGATAATTAAAATAAAAAAAAAAAAAACAAAAACAAAAATCAAAACGAAAACTGTCAAATAATAGTTCAATAATGATATGAAAATTCAAATTTTGTGATATACATTTGAAATTAAACAAATTATATTTAAAAAAACATATATATAACCACAACAAAAATAGTTCTGATTCTGAAATACAAATTATTTCGAAACGTCAAATTGATACAATTATTATTTGGGATACCAAAAATTAACACATAAAATAAGATTAAATTTCATTAATTGTTTTTTCAATTTGTATGTAAAAAGTTTTACATATGAAAAAAGATGAAACACGTTATTATTAATAGAAAGTCTATTTTTCAAAATGAACATATGTAAACTATAATTAAATGATTTATCACAAAATTTAATGTTATTATTAAGTGTAAATGACCTTTTTCTTTGATCGAATTCAAGCAAGATTTTCTCTTAAACCTCACAACCTTCCTATTTTATATCGTTAGTTTGAAAGCAAAAAATGGTTATCTCGCTCAAACCGTGTATAAAAGAAATAATTTTTATGTAACCAATGAAAGTCACGGTATCTTATTTCTGTTTGTTGATTTTCTAATTGTCATAAACGTACGTCATCGATCATTTCCGTAGTATTTTATCATTGTGTTTTTTTAAAATTCTTTTTCATAATACAGCAGAGTCGTCCAAACAACAGTTTCCGCGCAGCTGAGTCGTCTCGTTTCTCTCGAATCTAATAAACGGTTCCGGTCCACCGTACGCATCCCGAAAGATGCTAACGGGACATCGCGAGAGCATTTTATTGCCGAATCGCGAAAGAAAGGAGATTGTCTTCTAGGACGGTAATTATGAGCGCGTGAAAGAAAATTGGCCTTCCGCGTTTTAAGGCAGGAAATGGAATCATTATTAATCACACCATGCTCAATTTATTTTGCGGTTTCGAATTTAATGTTGAAGTAATTGCCGCTAGCGTTGCAGCATCAAAACAGTCGACGACAACATAATAATTTAATTTTACATGAATATCCTTCTTTTTTTTCTCTCTAGCGGAACAAAAAAAATTGTTAATCGTGAGATTTTTGCTTATATTGTCGATACTGAGTGAGTCGACCTTGCTGATCTACAATCTAGTGTTAACCGTCGGTTAAAAAAGCGACTAAATGCCGCTGAAGTCAAGCTTTAAAGAGGAAGTGGAGATCGATAACTCTTTTCTATGTTGCAAACAATCAACGGTACTCAAAAAAAGCATTCTAACAGTGCATTGCCGGCATCTTCTTACTTCGAGGATGCACATGCGAACAATGGCGTAAGACTTTCACGGTTGTGCTCGAAAAGTGCGTTTGCTTCTTGCTATCGAACCAATCGTTCGACAAATGTTTGTTTGTTTTTCATTTTTGTTTATTTGAATTTTTGATTATTTAGATTTTCACGTCCGATATATGACTTCAACAAAACTGCACTTAAGACATAAGTCCAGATCTTAATGCAAACGAGACTATTAACGCAGCCATTATACCAAACATGAATGAACGGAAAATTACATAATTACACAGACAATAGACTTATTACTCAGTTATTTTGTAAAAATATTATTAAGATAAAGCTTTAGTTATTAACGTGGATTTATATTTATAAAAAGTTTAAGTAACATAATTTCTCAAGTTTTTTCTTATATTTATTTTGATAATTATAATTATCAAAGTCAATTAAATATACATTTTATGAAACAACATTTTATGCATTCTTATTAAATATATGTCATACGCATAGGAAAATTAACTAATAATTTTACAAATTTTAATCTTGAAAAAATATAAATTGTTTCTATTTTAAAATTTGATCAATACATATTATTTGATAAGAATTTGTATGATTTGATATTCTTTGCAATTGTAAGCATTAAAATATAATAGTTTGTTTTAGATTTCTGTACCTTCTATAATTCAGTCGCCGTAAGTAGATAAATGTATTGCACTGTATAGTTTCAAGCTCAAATAGCGACAGTAATGATGTTATGTATTTATCCTGTCTCTCTCTCGCTCTTTCTCTCTCTTGCGCTCTCATGATAATAGCAACTATGAATTCGGTCATAATAATCCAAAGAATGTAACCCGATAGTGCGGTTTCTTAATGAGACAACGATGCATTTATCTTTACATATTTGTGGTACTGTTACGGCATCTTAATGTAAACATTAAACTCGGGACAAGTTAAATTAATTCATCAAAATCCGGATGACTGATTAGTCTATTAGCATTTATGCAAGTTGACTATCATTGGTTGGTCGATTGTTGAATTTCAAAAATTAAAAAATATTCCCTTCATAGGTCCCTTATTCGCTGTCTTTTAATTTCTCATCAGTAGAAATTCTACGTCGAGACAATCGCAGATGCTACCTCTATAAGAAATAGCAATTGCTGCTACGAGTTGTTCATTCCCTCCAAGACGCAATAATAATCAACGTCAAACAAAATAACAAAAGAATTTGTTACATTTATACTGAAGAGTAAATAAGTGCCGGAGAGTCGGTGAATAAAATTTGGTATATTTTACTTTTTTGTAGTTGTAAACATTTAATTATTAAAATCTTATAATATATACTTGGAGAAAAGTGTTTCGTTGTGGAAACGAAAATTTTTCATTCTTGTAATGACAGTTGCGTACACTGAGGCAAATTTTCATGTTTTTTATTACCATAAAAATATAGTTAAACTATACAACTATACAACTATAAAATATAGTGAGATTTGGAATTAACTAAATTATTTTATTAATTTTATTATAAAAAAGTAATTGTTACAACCATATTTTTTAGATTATGTTTACTATAAAATATTATAATTTCAAATATACAAAATGACATTTATAAAATTATAAATATAACTGTATAAAATATACTTTAAAGTTTAAACCATAAATAAATAATTATCACATCTACAATTTATCTTTATTGCAACACTAATAAAAAAACGAAACAGAGCGCTTAAATGCTCGAAATTAGTTTCGAGATGGTGTGAGGATGGGTTATGTTTTGTTTTTCGTCAAGAACAAAAGTCAATCGTTTACTAATTAATAAAATATTATAGTTACAAAGACTATATTATTTGGTTACAGTAATTATATTTCATAAGTTATAATATAAATTTAAAAATAGTATGAGACAAAAATCACTATTCGATATAGTTAGTAGTACCAAATTTTTGGCTCAGTGAATCCAGATCTTAATTTCGTTCATAATCAACGACCTTTATATTCATTTGTAACGAATTTCCAGTCGTTCGGATAACCAACAAAAATGCACGCAAAGAAATAACTGTAAAAATTACTAGGTATCTAAGTAAATTTGTGATGGAATTTACTATTTGACTTAGTAAAATGATTTTAATATTATACAAAAATTCCCTTCTGTGAGTTTTGAACTCGGCAGGTACTGTTTTCTAATAAGCCGTCGTTCACATAACATTTACAATAAAACTAGTAAAAATTACTAAACATTTAGCAAATTTTAGGCAAAATATATCAATTAATAAGCAAAGAACATTACGATCACAGATTTAATCAAATGCATATTAATATTTTAGTTAGTTATTTCCTTATGTATAGTATCACGAACGGAAAAATATTGTTATTACTAATGAAAACTATAAATGAATCAATTTCCATTAATTGAAGAAAAATTTTTTCTGTGTATTATATTAATACTAAAAAGCTATAAGTGAAAAAACTGTTCTGATATTATGATTTCGTAAGATTAATTGAAACTAAGATTATGAGTCATGAAATGGAATCAAATTATGCAGAATCGTGGTAAGCACATAAAAAAGAAAACAAATATCAGATACAGTATAACATAGATTCGCGATTTCTTGTTTACGAGAATTCTGGTGTGAAAACGCCTCCCATGATGCACATCTTACATGCTCAATGCGCTTGAATGCATCTATGTTCGTGCGTGAATGTGGCACACGGCGCGATTGGTCGATTAGTTTGGAACGACCAGGTGGCCGAACGAGTGAGGTGTTCCAAGACTACGTTCCCAGGCAAAGTGCTCCAGGTCGACTGACGGAGCCAAATAGATAGAAACAATGATGGATAGAAAGAAGTGGAGAAGCGTTGCAGATGCCGAGAAAAACCGCGGAGAAGTTGGTTGAATGAGAGGAAGAAAAAAGTGCGGGAGGATGAGTAGAAAAAGAATGCATCGAAGTGCAGACAAAGGAATACAAAAAGAGCTGTCGAGATTAAGAAATACTAAATTAGAAAGAAAATGATGATTTGAATATCTCAATATCAGCGTATTTGTCAATATTTCGTAGATAGTCGGAAAATAAAAAGATACAAAAACATGTTGTTATTTTTAATAGCTATGGATGAATCACGGAACGGAATATCTCAAGAGTACGTCAGTGGTTAAAGGACATATAACATATAAATATGGAACGTAAACATAAATAAAGTGATTTTATCTTATATTTTTGTTGTTCTTTTTGTTTACATACTATGAATCTTTTCAACCTAAAAAAACTGATCAAATGAATTTTTTGAAGAATGTAGGACTTCTCTTGATACAATATTTCTGATTTTTGTTATAAGTTTAAGTAATTAAAAAACGGACAATTTTTAAGCTATCATAACTTTATCAATGTCTATTCTTATTGTATTGACCTCAGCCGATGACTAAATTAAAAAAATGACTCAATTCTAGATATTTACTCGATAAGTTTAAATATTTTTTATGCAGTGCTACATTTTTTACATATCATAATGTTTAGAAAATGTTTTCCTAACATTTAAACAATTTACATCTTTTATTGACCTCGTGTTATAAATTTCTGAATAAAGAAATGAACAATAATTTGATTATTGATAATAATCAATAATAATTAATCATTTTGTTATTTTCAATTAATAAATTCTGTTTTTATTTATTACTGTATTCATATGCATAATAATAAAGTGTCCCTGCATAATCCGATTTATGCAGCAACGCACTTTCAAAGTGTGGTAATGATAAGAATAAAACTACTTTATCGACAGGTGCATGGGGAAATTTCCTGTACGTAGTAAATCTGACAAAACATTACAGTAACGATAGAAAAAACAGATGAACAATATTATTTTGTTTATTTTAATAAGCATCCCGAGTAGAATTTTGAACTTGGCTGAACCTGGGGCCTTCTTGGGCAAACCCTGATCCAAAATTGGACCAGCATTGGCCCTATGTGGGATTTTTGAGGGACCCACATTGGTAGGAAACGTTAACCTATTTCAATTTAAATATCAAATCATTCTTGTTTAATTAATTTATCAAAATAACTCATAACAAACATGAAAACAGGTTATCTGAAATTTTTGTCATGATCGTCACTTCACGATATGGTTAGTACATATTTTACCGTACGCTGTAATTACATTACAACATACACATTACATTGTTATTCATTACAAAATTACCGTAACCACCCGTTATAATCAAATTTTGTGTTCCTACAACTTACATATTATTCTTTACAATATGTTATTCTCAATGTACGAAAAGCAGAATATTCCTTATCATCAACAATTCTATTCTTAGATTTATTAAGAGTACGGATATACATATTATATAAAGTCTAACAAAAAATAAGAAAGATTCAAACTACACAATGTTCTTCTCGTTATAGTTCGACAACGCGAAGTACAAATTTGAGTAACTGTCCTCCGTGCTGTTGTGTTGAGTTAAATCTTTCTCGTTAGAAAAGAAATGTTAGTAAGTTTGCGAGCTAAAGTACTTGAGAGAAAACGATCGAGGAGTATCTTGTAAGAGTAAGTTTCTTGCGGAGTGCAAAGACGGTGGACACGCTGGAAGAAGTGGAAGTGGAGTGAGCATGGCCTGCCGGAAGCGAACAGGTGACTGGTAGTTCCGCTCCATCGAGCGCTGTTCCGCGCCACAAGTCCTGAAGATCAGTTTGTACAATTTGCAACTCCGTTTCGGCTTATGCGTGTGCAATCCACTGCCACTGTCTTCGTTTCGCCATCCTCCGTGCTCATATTAGCCACAATTCGTTTCGTAAGTCATCTATGCGTGTCCAAACTTCATTCGTTCTCTCAATGCCACAGAGGACATTGACGATTTCCTATTGACTAGAGATGTAATCGCTTCGACGCTTATACAGAAAAAAAAATCTTGCTTCCTTTCACTGAAAAAAAAAAAACTATGTACGATAGATCAAATTGAAAGTTTCATCGATTCGATCTGTTACGATTACACCTGCTGGAATGAACGTCGCTGTTTTTATTTTCTATTTTATTAAATAAGAAACGGAGAAATTTTGTCAATCTTACGGTAATCGAAAACTAATTGAAGGCGATATTTTTAATTATCATGTACGATGTTTTGTTGGATTTTTGTGAAATGAAATGACCGCATATGTCTGATTTCACGTCAATAAAATATAATTAACAATTCACACGTACACATCAGGAAGAATCTCATACATTTTTTACAATCACAAAAAATGACAATAAATTTACTGTACTTAATCACAAACAAGGGATAGCGGCCATTTTCTCATAACTTTTGTAATATTTTTAAGTGTATTTACAAAAAAATGGCTGGAAAATCACACAATAAGTACTTTTTTATGGTAACAATTTCCAGACCAGTAAATTGTACTATAAAATTTCATATATACTGTGATTACTGACCAAATAAGACTTTAAGACTTCAGGCTAAGCAGCAGAAGCAGCCGATAATACAAAGATGGGTAACCGTTATATTATGAATAGGATAATGGCATTAGAGTATAATTCTTAATAACGTAAAAAATAATAATAATTATGGCACAGTTATGGTAGAATTTGTATTATATTTAAATTTTATCCCCGGTTTACTAGACATTATAGTAAAAATTAGTGAGATTACAGGAATTATTAATACAATTTTTCCGACGTGTATACACGGCGAAAAATGTATAATAAAATTTATCAAATATGTAATAAATTTTATTTAACTTTTAGTATTGCGGTGACGATAGCAAGATATTGCGAAAAATTACTTAACTTTTCATTAAAAAATAGTAAACATTCATGAAAAATTCTTCAAAAATGAATAACTTTTAATTAAAAATAGAGTAAATTTTCGCAAAATCTTACTCTCGTCACCGCATTATTAAAAGTTGAATAAAATTTATTACATATTTGATACAATTTATAACCATTTTTTTTCGCCGTGTATGTATAATTGATCTACGAAGTTATTATTAAAAATGATACAGTCAGAGAGTCATGAATTACAGTTGAATTAGGTGTTGGTTGATAATTGTAGTTCATTTTTTAAATCATGCAAAATGTTTTATAAGTTCAGGTGATCTATCAAAGTAGACATTTTATTCGAATGTTTCTGTTTTAAAGGTGTTTTGTTTAAGATTGAAAACTCAATCAAACAAGTCAGAATAGAACTGAATGTCACTAATTGTTATGGATTCTTTTATTTTCATGTATGATTCTTGTAATATAATTCTTAATGTTAGAATAAACTTTTATTACAATGTAAATCGGTTTACTTGAAAACTTGTATATAAAACAAATAAAAATGGTTAAATCTTTTTATACATTTCCACATGATTGACAATGAGTCTTTATTCGGATTAATACAATTAGTTTCTAAACGATATTTAGTGTGAGAACATTTTATCCGTTAAAATAGCTTTTTCTAAGTTTCACGTTGTTTTTGTCGACATGTCATGAACTAATTAATTTATTATGTGTGTAATTTACTATAAATGTGGGAAATATATTGCGTGAGAATATTTGATTTATACATGTTGTAAAAGTTATACACTTTAGTCAAAAAAGTTTTACATTATACGTTTACATAACAAATGCTTACAATAGAGAGAAACTTGTGAAATAAGATAAAAACGGTTCGAAATTGAAAACTGCACTGTTGATTAATTTGACTAAAAGTTCAATTTATAAAAACATTAGTAACTAATTATTATTTAAATATGTTTAGATATATGTCCTGTTATACACTAATGTTGAATAAACACAAAGCATGGTAATAAAGTAATTGAATATGTCGCGATATACGTAATAAAAACCGACTCTCAGTGAGTTCTCGAGGGGATCTCGTAAGACCGCTCCCACATCAATCATCATCTTTCGCAGTTTCGTGGTAGAAAGGTTCAGAGCAAATCGTTGCAACGGGGGTCAGTAGTGGAGATTGCACAACACGCTTCTATATGGTGTGTCAGAGAGGAAGATAGCCGCAATGAAATGTGAAAGAGAGGGATGGTGCAACGAATAGCGCCACAAAAGACGGACGACGGGTAACTGGTTTGTTGACTTAACTGATCAATTTGATGCAAATCACTCGTTTGCGATATGCTGCCTAATGCCACGATTGTCATGTCCGCGCGGCGCATTTGGAAATTAGCGAACGAGATAATTATCGAGAGGGAACATTGCCCCGCTACATTGTGGGAATCTTTTGTGCCGAACGCAAATTGTCATAACTTGCGTCATGCTAGGAGAATTTTGCATGATTTCGCACAACTCAAATTTGTGACGTGATGAAACGCCACCAGTTTGCTCTCACATTTCGTGCAAAATCCTTTTGCTCAACTTCATTGAATAAATCAACAGAATTGTCGATTACAGTGACTCAATACTTCATTTGCTTTTGATAGTGCAACAGTTTTTGGCTTATAAAAAATGAACATGCAAATCGGATTAGATAATGAAATATATTATTTCATGAATTAATAGTTAATTAATTGAGATTTATTTAAAGTTATTTGTTGTAATTTTATTATTAAATATGTATATTTATATGTTAATAATGTAGATGTTTTAATTTGCCTGATAAAAAATGAGTATAATTATCATGTGATCTATTATTCTAACCTGCAGGGAAATGTTATAATATTCTGTGAGCCAAATCATAAATAGTTCGCTCTCAAATCCTTGAGCAATGTTGATATTCACGATAAAACGGATCCCTAACGAGTCGGGTGTATTAATTTTCATGTATACTTGCTAGTTAAGTTCAATGCACGAGAACTGTGTTCCTTTTGCTGACCTTTGCAAACTTTTTCACCAACCATTATTATTCGAGTAGTCTTATCAGTCGACCTAATCTACTTGTTCTTCTTTGAATCAAACATATATGGATTCTACATTGGTCTGATGATTAATAACTCAATGTAATAATATACAATGCCTTCATAAACTAATAAATGAAAATTGAAATTTTCATGTTTTACAAGCACTTATTATTACTTTGATAACAGTAAATACTACTAGGCATATATAGATCTAAAGTCAGGTTTTTTTTGGACTTATGTCTCGTGTTAATTTAAAATGTTATATTTTGAAAAAAAAAAATAATAATAATAATAATAATATTGCACTTGAATCGTATAAAATATTGGGTAAAAAGTATTGATACAACTTTTCACATATAACTATTGAAATTTGTAAGATGTGTAAGAGTTATTTGAAATTAAGTTGAAAACCCCGGCTTAAGTGCGACTCCAATTTGAGTGATTATTATTTATAAAACATCTTCAAAGTTACATATTATTTCTATTTTTACATATCAAGATTTTAAAAATAAATTTATTAATTCACCCCTTACAAATAAATTTTCTAAAATATCGGACTCAAGCCCGTACATGTCTAGATTCATAAATCATAAGATTTCTCTAAACAAATTACGACTAAAAATCTGTCAAATAGAAAAATCATGTTATGTTATACTTGATTCTAACCGAGTAACCTTTAAACTACCTACTTCATTTGCCATTTGAGCGGAAGTTTATGACTATCAAAGAATTCACAACGATCTTCGATGAATTTTAAACGAATCAAAACCCTTCAGTCTATTCCAATAAATATTTATCTCACATATAAAAACTTTGACAAAAATTCTTTTCAACTAGTTTTCCACGTTAATCTCTTATATATAAAAACTTAACAAAAAATGTTTGCTTCTAGTAATTTTCGTGTTAATGTTACTTTTCAGTTTATGAATGATTTTAAAAAATATTTCAATTAAAATTTTTACAATTATATTACAATGTAACATCAAATGAATGTAGTCTCGCACACACATCATAATTGGAGAAATTTTCACAAGATGAGAAGAGGATACGTTACGCTTATTTACGAGGTAGGTTCAAAGTCTTCCACGAAATCTCGAAGACTTCTCCTCGACTTATTGTTGGATGCTTTTGCCGAGTATATGTAACAGAGCGAAGGAGCTGCCGAGAGGCGTGAAGGATGCCGATTTACCGCGGATTACGACCGTTTATGCGTATGCGGCTGCGGAGTCAGGATACCCGACGTTGGTTTATGGATGAACGGTCATGTAGAATGAATAAATCAGAAGTACCTGGTAACGCAGCATCTGCGCTACATAAAAGTACACGTAATTTGTAACTACGATGAAAACCCGGAAAAAGGAAAAAAATATTTTTCGTCCATATTTTGTAGCAAAAAAAGCGGCGTATAATGTCGTTTCAAATAAGCGTCGAATGACTTATAGAAAAGAGATTTTATAGAAGAAAAAAGAAGGAATCCGTAAAACGATTTCCAATGATTCAACAATGGATTATGTAGATAAACTTTATTGTAAGTTGGAAAAATGTATTATTATTAAGTGCATTTTATGTATACATGACATAAAATCGAAGCAATGAAAGTCTGTAATTTGATAGTATTTTGCTTTATTTCTCATGTTTTTTTTCGCAAAAATCTATCGTTT
Source organism: Gryon sp. ZL-2020 (assembly GCA_022817425.1). NCBI lineage: Eukaryota > Metazoa > Arthropoda > Insecta > Hymenoptera > Scelionidae > Gryon > Gryon sp. ZL-2020. The sequence continues at coordinate 11,895 of JABFPJ010000713.1, read as the reverse complement.
TCGTTTTTCGCAAAAAGCAATCTAAACAAAAGTTACGAAATGGTATAAGAAATTTAAAACACAAAAGATGCGAGTTTTAAAGAGATTACTTTTAACCATTGACATTTTGAGAAAAACCCATTACGCGGTATGTACTTGGAAAATCAATTTCCTAATACCAAGACGTCACCCTTTCCAAATCCCATGAACCGTCCTAAAAAGGTTCATCAAAATCCCACTAATGAAAATCATTATGACTCTTCAATAACCTCATGCGAAAAGGATCGTCGGGGAAAATAAGCCGACACTAACCCTACGTCTCAGTTTCGACATAAAGTTCAGTGGGCGGCAATCTTTATTGGAACATCTCGCGTCCGACAATTTCGGCTCGAAATCACCGCAAGGAACACACTTACTAATTCTTATTGCGTATGTTGGAAAGATAACGTCGTAGTGTTCAACGTCAAATGAAGAAATAGGATGAAGAGAAAGAAGACGAAATGAAGGACAAAAGATAGAGGACATAATATAACAGGAAGAAACAGTGAAAGGAGAGAAAAAGGATCAAGGACGATAATAAGAAAGGCATGGGGCGCGCACTTAGAAGGGGTTTTAGGGGTAGAAAGAAAATTCTCTTTCTTCGGGTACCACGTGACGACCGATTCTCATCGGTCCAACCCCGGCTTTGCGGAAAGAGCGGGTATTTAAAACGACGAAGAAAAGAAGGAAGCAAAGCACGCGCGGGGTTGCCGGGGTGTTGCGGGCGGGTAACGGGAACAAAGAGGAAATATGGAAAGAAAGAGCTCCTAAGATCCGAGGTAGGGAATCTCGGGGATGGGAGGGGTACGTGAGCGGGAAAGACAAACGAGCCAAGTGGAAAGGGGGATGCTTTAAGGCGCTCAATATAAATACTGAAGGGTGGCGTGTGGGTGGCGAGTGACGATGAAGGAAGTTAAGAAAAAGGGTTGCTTCCTTTTGCGCTGACAACGCTGTCCTGATGTGAGAGAACGATACGCTGGGTCTTGGCAAACGAGAAGAAATCTCTTGCCGCGAGAGAGAATAAGGCGCAAGAAGAAGCAGAAGAAGAAGCGGAAGAAGAAGAAGGAAGGCAACGGAGAAGAAGTGGAAGATAAATAAATAGACGAAGGAATGTGAATAGACGCGAATGAGAGGCTGCGAGGTATCCCGATGCGAGGAAAGACAAGGAGAGAGAAAGAGAGAAAGAACGCACAAGTCTCACCCCTTTTCTTGCTTACCCTCGCTCGCTGTTTAATTGCATCTTACTTTCGAATTTTCTGCGTGGTGCTATCGATCGAGGCGCGGGGTGGCGCGGGGCGACCTTCGTTTGCGTCTTATCTCCGACGGCACCGGTCCCTCTCGCCCTTCCTTCTTGGCCGCTTTGCCTTGCCCCTTCATCTTCTCATGCACACATACATACATCCATACATACACTTAAACACACAGACGTACATACATAGATATGGTTACCACTTCTACAGACATCGTTCACCCTCGCCCAGCACAGTCCACCTTCCGAACACACTCTTACCCTTCTAGACTATTTAAAACTACGCACGGCGCAGCGCGCGAGAAGAACGAAAGAGAGCGACAGAAAAAGACAAAGTGCACCTACGAATAGACGAGGACAGAGATAGACAGACTTAACCAATTTCGCGAGGCACGTACATCGCAAACTACTGTAAGAAGAGCTCGCGGAATCGCGGAATAGGAAAATGAAAGATTCCGTCGTAAGAATGGCGTATTAATACGTTTCATTATCACGAATTCATGAGAGAAAATGAAACGTTTTGGAGTCAAGCGCGAAAAGTTTGAGAAAAGAGGGATATAATATTAATTGGAGGGCGCAACGAGATGTAAATGGAAATCTAGATCCCAGTCTACGGACATTGGGAAGGGGACCGAAATATGGATCTTTAGACAAGCTCGCGGGATACTTAAGTTTTATATTTTCGACTTAAGATTTGCATTTAATTATTTATTTCCCGGACGAATGGGTATCAAATTAATGATTGAAAGTTAAATACATACAATTGACGGTTTCGTTAAAACATGATATTAGTATGGATTAAAAATTAGAGGTTATTATGATAACTCATGTCTTTAAACCGTCAATAGAAAATGATGCGTTCAAATCATTTTTTTATATATAAGACTTACATAGTCAGACTAATATTTTATATTCTCATTAAAACACTTTATTACACTGACAAAAAATGTATAGAATTTTTAATTTTCACTAAAATATCATTATTATTATTCAAAGATCCGTAATGTTTATCTTATTCATATATAAAGATTCTTGTTTCTCTGAATTAATGAATTAATAAAACAATAACAAATATGAAATATTATCCCTCATATGTATTTCCTTATAAAATATCATATTCGAAAACTCCAATTCATCACTTCCAATCGACTTCTTAAAGCAACCATTTATAATTGAAAACTTGATGCCAGCCGAAAAAAAGCAGCGGAAGAGTTATTATTTTATATCGTCATGTAAAAACAAAAAATGTCGCAGAGCATTCTAAATAAATTCGCTCAACCCGGCAGCATTAAATTTAGTTTATCCAAATCCGTAGCCAGAGTCTATCTTTTGAAGCGAGAATCCATTGTCTCTATTAGAACAAACTGTCTGTTCTTCACATCACATAATAACTGTATCTTTACGAAAAATAAGTCGCGCGGTGTTCAAATAATAGATACAAACAAAAGACGCGCGTCGTTTCCGGACAAGCGGAGTGTGAATAATTCAAAAATCCCGTAGCGCGTCGTACGGCTTTTGCATCTTGTCGAATTAATTCATCCATCGGGCCGTTAATATTGCAACATTCTTTTTTCATCTCCAGAAGGAGAAATCAGCGGTCCGACTTCGTGGAAATAATGGTCGACGTAGTAATCGCCATTTCGCGCGCAAGAAAATGCTAATCGATAAAACGTTTGCTGTGTTGCGTGAGCCGCGTGAGTCCTGGGGTCCCTCTTTATACTCGCGCCGTGCCCGTGTAATGTGAAGTTACTGTGATTTTGGTCACGGTGTCTTCACCCGAATAACCGGGCGTTTGCTCCGACGACTCTTGACTTTCGGATGGCAAGGTAGCCGTACTCTTAATGCTTGAGTACAGTTCTTCTCTTACAAAGGCTGCATTGTCATTGTGAATCGAAAGAATGTACACTCGAAAGAACACCGATCGTAATTATTAATAAGATGTATTTTTTCCGCATTTTTTCCTATCAAATTTGAATGAAAAACAAAAGTTGCAAAAACAATGCTGAACAATATAGAACTCTTTTGTTAATGCATGGACATGTAACTTGTGAAACATCATTTTCAGTTAAGAGCATTTGTGAAAGTGATAGAATGTTTGGATCGTTTAAATAATTGATCTTAGAAGTAGATTTTCGAGGGCATACAATACGTAAGTGTACGAAGACTCTAAAACCTACTTAACCTACTGGCCCTATCCTACAACTTTACTTTAATCTACTGACTAGAACAAAATTAGAAATTAATAGTTTTCACTTTCTAAAAGTCTGACAAACTCACTCTGACATTGGATACACTTTGTAGTTGTAACTAATACCTTTTGTCAAATTATTGCACTATTATTTTTCAACTTCTAATTTCTTATTATCAAAATAATTGAACATAATTTTTGGAAAGCAATTATCTAAATTGATCATAAGATTGTACGTAATTAAATCGACATTTTTGTTGTGCTTAATTCGAAGGAAATTATACACCTTCAAACTTTTCTCCACTTGAAAACTAAGACCAGATATTCTAACACTTGCTTGAACAAATCACACAAATGTTCAGTGACAAAAGCTCTGAAACACAGTAAAACTTTTTGCAGGTTTTACTGTATTTCGTCGCAACTGAAGAAAGGAAGGAAGAAGCACAAATTCTCAATTACATCCCCTACGGAATTCGGGTTGCGTCTGTGTGCGATGAAGTCGCCTGGATGTGTGCGCCCGATGTTATTTTCGCCCCTTATATTTTTAATCAATCCGTCACTGGATAGGGTAGATAGACGGGGTGGCACTGGGGTGGTTTCTTCCTTAGTTCCCTGTCTCGCTTCGTATTTAAAACCTCGGGGCTGATGAACGCTCCTCGTGCCAAGCAGCCTCACCCCTCCCTCCCCTCCCCGCCTCTACTTCCCACCCGACAACGTCTCCACCAACCTTCTTTGCATGTATTTGCGTTTACGTGAAACTTCTCCCACAAGTCTCTCAAACACACAAATGCAATCACATAGATGCAAACTCGTGCTTTTTCAAGACGTCCACATTTTTCTCTCGGGTTCTTCATCTGTAGGTTGGATTAAAAGAAAAGGATAATTTTCTGTTTGAGAGTCTTCAAAGACGAGCGCCCTAACTTTACCATTCTGATGATAATGCGATTCGTAGCAAAATAAAGTCATTTGCAACACCGCGACGGCATGACTTTAATTCTGGTTATAATTTTATTTACACAAGAGAGATACTCAAGTGGATGGAGATTTCAACTCTTTTTATAGTATCAATTCAAGTTTTTATATAATGCAATAATGTAATGTCATTTAAAGTCGATATAGCTCATTTCTTCGGCGGTTAGATTGTAAAGAGTGATATATAAATGGGTATGTGCGTCATCATTTTCCTGCGCGACAGTTTGCGGCCATTCTGTATATATTATGACGTTAAAATTATCAGCAGTAATTTAAAATTAGTTTGATCGGTTCATTGTGATTCTGTTCGCGTGAATGGACACAGGAAATAATCGTCAGAATGTCTGGCTGCAGCAAAATGAGACAATTGACATGCGTTCTTATTTCCTAATGATGCACTCAAGCATCGGTTTGTGCACCAGACAATGATCGCTAATTTTGTTTCACAGCTTAATCACGTCAATGAATATTCTCTAGCGATAATTATCAGTGTGGAAAATTATATTTAAATAGTCCACACTGATTTTGTAAAGTCACAATGCCGCGGCTAATTACAAAAATAAATGCATCCTGACCAAATACGGTACTTTGAAATAATTTAAAACTTACCATCGATATATTTTTGTCAATGACTTTTTTGATGTGAATGACTTTCAATAAAAATTGAATGATTCATCAAAAGCAATTCGATTTTATTTTAAATTAATACAAATAAAATATTAAATCAAATAAATCATTAAGGTAAAATGATAACAATCATTTTATACATTCTTTTGCTATTTTTATCATTTATATAAATAGAAAAATGGATAAATAAAAATGTAAACAGCATGAATGATTAGTGTGGACAAAATTGATCAATCTTGTCGTAATATCGAAGTCACAGTGACATTGATTCAAAAGGGAAACACATATACTAAGTAACAAACACATGTGCCTAATTCATGGGTTTGAGGATGCATGCGCGACTTGAATGTTTGGCCGTGCGTGACTGCGCCTCGCGTGTGTATATACTTTCTTGCAGCAACCCCTCTCCATTGAAGACGCGGTACCGCCACCCTCGCCACCGAATACGTTCAAAAAGCCCGTCTGCCCTATTATGCTACATACATTACACACTTATCGTACGTGTACGTTATTAACCCGGAATTCGCCCTTATCATCCCCTCCACCCGCGGCCCGTCGTTACCACCAGCGACTTCGCATTCCAATTCTATCATAAGTTAGCTTTTTTGTTCGCGACACTGGTGTACGTGACTCGATCGCATTTTATGAACAAGTTACATTCTAGTTATACCCCGTGCAAGGAAATTTGAATGTTTTTTCGTCGCAAGTTTCGACACTTTAAAATAATTTGTCCGATAACATTAATGCATTGAGATTATTTTATTTATGCATATTTTAATTAGTTTTTGCATTATTTCAACCTACTTGTCGTAATAAACATGAATGTACGAAATATTTGTTAAAGTAAAAAAATTTAATTGTACTAATTTATATTTAACTTATACTTTTGAAATAGTCAATATTCAAATTTCATATTTCACATAACCCTTTTTTAGATGCAAATAGAAATAATTGAACAAATGTGCAAAATGATATGTTTTTATTATTTAGTCTAATTAACAATAAAATTTTACAAAAATAATATGTTTATTTTGAATTTTTTATAACAAAAATAAATAGAAAAAGAATTTAACTAAATATCAAATAAAAACAATTTTTGACATTTAATTTACTAAACAGAGTGCAACATTTTTTTCAAATGTTGCAAAATTAATTAAATTTATAGTTAAACGAAAAATTAATTAAAAATTTTGAATGTATTTAAGAAGATGGATGAAAAAAAGTGAAAATAATTTTATTACATTTTTCAACTGATTTTTTCTTTTTTATAATTTGTGTTATAATGGAATATTAAAGATGAAATTAACACTGAAGTGCTTAACTTACTTTAACTTTATGAAGACTTCCGTAATCGCGTGTGGTAAATTAAGGAACACATCGTCTTATCTTAAATTACAAAGTATTTTTCGAATCATATATTAATGCTTTTTACAAAGTAAAAAAGTACATGATATAATTGATCTGCAGGATAACGTAATAAGAAATAATAAAAAAGTATTTACGTTCTATTATTTTACAGCGAATGCAAAAAATTTTGCAGAAAATGAAAAATGACATTATTATAAAGTAATGTTTATAGATAATTAAAAAGTATATGACATAAATAATCTATTTGGTTTATCTCCTTAATCAATCTAGCATGACAACACATTAACGATGAATTATCACGTTTTAATTAAACTGGAATTATATTAATATTTCAGTACTACTCATAAGTTTGCAACTACAATATTAAGTTTCCTTAAATATTTCATATCCGAAATTATTAATAAGCTAAAAACTTTTGAATAATCTAACTGAACAACTTAAAAACTCATGATCAATATTGAATATAATAAATCGCTGTACTTGCTCTTAGTAATAATAACATAATAATAATAAAAATAAACATTTTATATCAATAGAACAACGTATATGCTTAATATTCAAGACTTCATATTTCGTTTTTCTATAAAAGAGATGTTTAATTAATTTTACTGCAAAATTCTTTACATTAAATGTGTTTCTGTTGAATCAATATAACTTTTTTTAATTATCGTTTACAAAGTGAATAGTTAATTATATTTTATTATAGCTTAACATTAAAGTTTAAAATAAAAAAAAACTCGTAAGCAAATTTGCAAGTATTAATTATTGAATTCATTTGTTATATTCTTTTCATTCCTTAATCCTTCGTTATCCTACATTATTTTCACATCAAAGTTCTACTATCTTCGTTAGTTTCTAATACGAATCAATGCGAGTAATTTTTGAGCACGAATAAATTCAATACATCAGTGGTTTGCTTCTTTGTCAATGTCTCGGCAACTTTGTCGCAAGAACATTTGCGTCTGACACGTATATACATTATACTCGGTGGCAAATACGAGGGAATAGTAAGATGAAAACTGCTGATGCATGGCATCAACCGCAGTCCACATCCGGCGTACTCGGACATTTCTCGGATCGGATGTTGCCGTGCTCTCTCATCTTAGAACCCCGTTCGTCAACTACTCGTGGTCGTTACGCAAATCAGTCTTGCACGGAGTCACTACCTCGCGCCGGAATAATCAGCAGCGCTGATTCTCGTTCGAAAATAATCGGCTTGTCATGAGTCACGAGTTATAACCAGGGAGCGAAATCGCTTTATCCCGAAGCTGGAGAATTAAGTACGATTTCGTCGATGCATCAATTAGCAAATTGAGAAGTGAAAGCCGGGGTTAACGATACGGATATGTTACAAAATGAAAGCGATCATTTTGTAACGTGTCTATTGTTTAACCAATGGGAACTATTTTTCCAATATTTATTTTTTTTAATTCAAATATAATATTTTATTACAAAATGTGAACAAATCTAAAACAATAAAGAACAAAGCATTTTTTTCGGAATATAACAATTCTTTCCTAAAAGCGAATGTGAGAAAAATGTTATCTCAATTTTATGATCATCTGAACCGATAAACAGAAGAAGATGTTCCCGTAAAGTGAGATTAATGAAAATGTCGAAGTCGTGTACATTGTCTTCAGTCTGCTGCGTAGTCAAGACAATCGGCGTTACAAGCGAGCTTGGGTACAATCTTAAGCAAACGGCCGATTGATTTTATATCTATACAGTTGGTACGTCATTTGTGTGCTTCCTCATTGAACAAACATATATTTCCTTGAAGATGAAGAACGGCAATCTTAGCGAAAGGGGCTGGCCAGTCGCCGAGACATGGGTTTCGTCTACAGCTGTAAACCTAGTTCGCATCAAGCTAAACTTCAGCTTGGAATTTCCAATTCGTCTGTGGAACTTATCTGTAGTCGGCATTAATTGTATATAATTGTATATGTATAATAAGTATGAGAATTTCGGTTCAGCAGTTGTGTCTTATGTTTATGATTTATCTTTGAAAAGTCTAAAATCGAATATATTTTCTTATTATTGTTATATTTTATGTTTTTCTTGTTTTCGTTTACTCGGTTAGTATTAGAATTTCAGATTGAGACATCAAAGGAGATAGGTTTAGAAATATTGTTTAGTTACGTTTGTAATACATAACATGAAATTGAATGCTAGTGCAATGAATCGATATGGTTGTTCATTATTATTATATAAAAATCGCTCAATTTTTTTGCATATAATATATCACAGAACATCAATCCTTCATTGATCTCACTATATTATTTAATTGCTGTTCTGAATTCAAGCAAATCCACCCCCGTACTTTTCAACTCACAAGTCTGCCTTCGAAAATATTCCGTAAAACTCAATTTCCATACAAGTTACTTAAAAATGAGTCGCTTAAAATGTTGTCCGAAAATGCGAACCCTTTGTATAATAAAAATGATCAAACCGAAATTGTCGCTTCTGCACATAGCAGGCTCGAAATTCAATCCTCACAGATACGAATTATCTCGTGAAGACATACCAATACACAAAAGCCCGTATCCTACTTGAATTCGTACTTACGATACATTTGGACACGGGACGGTGCGGGAGCGAGGGGAACGGAGAGCATCTACAAGACCCGAGCCTCGGGAGTAAAGGCGCTGCGGTGCGACGAGGAAGGCAGGCACTTCGGATGAAGCGAGAGGGATGGATGCGATTCCCATGCGGCAGTGGCGATGTGGATGGATGCTGCAATCTATATACAGCGCGGACGGTCTTAGCGGTATCTTGGCTCTCCCTTGTGCCGTCCGGGGCAAAGAGGGACGAGCAGCTAAATACCTCAGGATTGTTACTATTGCCACCCTCCCGACAACCACCTTACTCTTCAGTCCGAGTCTCACTCGTCCTTCTTGCCCTGCTTCTCCCCCCGGACACCCCCTCGTGCCGTTCGTCTTACTCCCCCGCTAGCCCCTTCGTCATTCCATTCGCCTCCTTTGCAACCATGCCTCCCACCTCCTTCTTCTGATAAGGAGGAATGGGTTAATGCTATTGATTCACGTGCACAAGACGAGCGAAAGAGCGAGAGAATGAGGGAGACAAAGAGAGACAAGAAGAAAGATAGATGGATGGATAGATAGAGAAAGAGAGAAGGAGCAAGAGAAACGGCCACTGTTTGACAGTAACGGATCTCGGTGCTAGCACCGCCACGGGGTTGTTGCGAGATACAATGAGCCGATCCGTTCCGCGATCTGCATCCCACAGGCCAAAAGCAAACGCTCTTTCGCGTTTCTTGATCAACCCTTTAATCGCTCGACGAGTGTCGATACTAATCCTCTTGGCTGATGCGATCGCTTTAAAAAATACAAACAACCGCTGACAAGTTCTGTTTGTTGGGGTGATTATCGGTAGACCCGGTTACAAGATATTGGTCAAATTCGTTAGTAATTGAAAAGTTGGCTTTCCGATGAAATTGATTTATGCTACTGGAGAATTCGAAGATCATCAGCCAGGATTATCTTTTGACTTCCGAGAGCAGTAATAATAGTTTGTTTTGTTGATAGGGGAAAATACGATGTCAATGTTAAGCTGAGATGTAATGTTGGCTATGTCAACTTTTTTCCTTCACTGTAAAAACAAAAAAAAAACACAAAAATAAAATAAGAAGTAAAATTTATTTAATGTTCTTATGGATATGAAAAATGTAGATATTTGATCGGTCGATTAAAGTAAATGTTTAACTTTTGTATATATTTTGTATGTAATGTCATAATTAAATGATTACAAGATACATTAGTAGAATATCAGACTTTTGATTTTCTTTAACGAGATCGGTATTTGCATTTTACATTTCCCTGTTATCTGTATCATTTCCTTAGCTCGATAATATATTTACAAACGTAGGCTAAGTTATAGGGTCCAAATCCTATTCATTTTAGATTAATCAAATAATATAATGAGAGAAGGCGCCACTGGTAATGCTGAATTAGCATCTTTGGGATTCGATGTGGTCCCAATCGAGCCTAATTAATCTCAGTATTGTTTGAATTATTTAGTCTATATTATGCTATTTCTCAGAATAAATTTATGACTTTTATCTAAATGACCAAAAAAGGAAATATCTACAATAAAATATCCAACTTCATAATTTTTAATATAAACCGATTTTTGCCGATTTCAAGCAATTACTATATTTTACAAATAATAATATTCAGATATATCAATAAAAAATGTCTATATTTATTATATTTGTTTTGTAAAAAGCATAATATAGTTGAATGAAATAAATACGGTTCATTATTTGTTGCAAAATTATCAACTAAAAGAATCAGATTCATTGTTCGAATTTGTGGGAGTATTCTCATGCAAATGACACCCACAAACAATCGTAATAAGACCTGCACTAAGATTGCGCATATTACCACGTATTTTCGTCAATAGTGACCTTTCTATGCATTATGATTTGCACGATCTACATGCATCAAACAAGTCGTGAATTCGATGACTTCACTTATAATCGACCCAACACGACTACTCATCATAACCATTATACATATTTACAATCCGCGAAAGATTGCACTTTATATATGTTAGGATAATGAAATTTCAATGAAAATTTAACGAAGACATTTCCTAAATCCATTTCCTTAATAATTATTTCGTCCAAATTGATATAATGTGTCATTTATATAATGCATTATTGATGAAATAAACTGAATGGAATTTCAGTTTGAAAAGTTACTATTTTTATTATATAATAAAATTAAAAAAATTTTTTTAATTAAAAAAAAAGTAAAATTATTTAAAGTGCATTTGTTTTTCACGAGACATTCTGAAAGCAAAATGTCTTATTTAATATATTTTTATTACAAAAATAATTATAAAACAATTAAATTTAAAAAACATTTAAATTAAGTGAGAGGAATGTTAAATGTATTAAAAAATCTGAAAAATTGATTTTTGAAGGTAACACATTTATAATATCAAAATGCCAAAACGAGAAAACAGTTTGACCCTCTGGAAGCAACCCTCGTCGCATTATTTATGTCAGTAATTAATCTTGCAGATGCACTAATAACACCAAGGGTAAAGCAGAAGAGGCATGAGCAAAACGCGGCTACCTCTTCACTAAGAATTATTTTACTTTTTTTTCTACTTTGTCTTTTGTTTTTTCAACTTTTGAAGATTAGAGGAATTGAAAAATTAACGATTTGAACATTTCAATATTTTAAAACAATATCATAAATTTTAAATAAATTATCTCCTAATAAAAAATCAGGCATAATAACTACTATAAGATATCATTTTTAACATTTTTATTATTTCTTTAATAAACATCATTTTATAAACACATTACACCCGTTCTGACGACTTCTGCGTATACGGGGCGGACAATGACAACATTAGACATGTAAACATATACGAACAGTTCTCGATAAGAGTCATTGACCTAAAATTTGCGAGTCGTGGCTCGACTTTAATTAGCACACTC
>JABFPJ010000712.1:0-34523 GCA_022817425.1 Gryon sp. ZL-2020 | reverse complement strand
CAATAAAAATTTGGAAATTCAAATTCCAAATTTCGAAAATTTGAATATTCAAAATCAAAAATTTGAAAATTCGAAACTTGAATTATTCAAATTTTTTACCTTTTTAAGAAAAACGGTCTGAAAAAAAATTTGACTGAACAAAAAATGATTACTTTTTAAATAATGTATAATTTAAATTTAAATAGCAGGGGCGAATGAATAATTTTGCCACCCACAAAAAAAAACTAAAATTTACCAGTTCGTTTTAAAAGATATATCTTTTTACATTGAACATTTTTTAAAATATTGCCGACCTTTTATTCGATGTACAATTTTCATGATTATTCATTAATTATTAAATATTATTTGCTTTTAATCATGATTTAAAACGTAACATTAGATATTACAATTAATAAATATTTATTAGAAAAGACTAATAAAATGTTAATATATTTTAATACAATCCGATTAAAGGATTATTCGATAAATGAATGATTAACTTGTTTAAACTTATTTAAATCAAATTATAAAACAATTATATCATCAGTGCCGTACAATATCATAGCGTTTAGGGATTTTCTGAGATATCATAGTTTTCGACAATATTCTCAGATGTCTTAGTTTTCGACAATATTTTGAAATGTCATACTTTTCGACAATATTCTGAGATATTATAGTTTTCGCCAATATTCTGAAATAGAATACTTTTCGACAATATTCTGAAATGTAATAGTTTTCCATAGGAGCGTCGATTTGAAATGGCATAAAATCGCGACATATAAATAAGAATAAAAATGTTAAACTATAACGACTTCTGAATGGAGAACATGTCCGCCCTCTGTTTTGTGCAGAAACGCGGCAAGAAAAAAGACCGCTTTGGCAAGGTGACGATTCATTGTGCGCTGACGGCCGGACCTGCGAATTTTTTCTTATGTGCTGGATGTCCGCTGGTCTCTTGGACGGTAGTTGCGGTGGCATTATGTTCGCATGTTGTCATCGGATAAATGACGCGGCTAAAGCTAATTCTTATAGTCCTGTTGACTCCGCTAGAGAACAATCTCAATCTTTACCAACAGATAATTTCGATGTGGAAACAACCAATGACGATCGTAAGTTACGTATTATTATCTAAAGCAAACATCCGATCACACCATTTATCGTTTTATTCATCTAAATCTTCCAGTTCGATTATTTCAATTTTAACATTTACACTAAGCTGAATAAAAGTAATATAGAATGTTGTGTTTGTAACGTTTGTGTTATAACTGAAACTTTGAAATCATTTTAAAATCGTTTTAATCCAAGATTGTTTACGTTTTGGCAGAAAATATAAAAGGACACGGAAAATATAAACAAGAGTTATAAACATAAATAAAAATATTATTGTTTACATCTGTGTTTATGTTTCAAGGTTATACAACATTTACCTTTTTTATTTATTTTTTGTCACGCGGTGCCGAAAGTGCAGTTTTTAGAACCAGTGTGTTTTTTAAAAACTACATTTTTGGTTTCCTTGTAACAAAAAGTATCGTTTGCACCATAGGAAATAAACGGAAATCCTTTTTCCTTAGCGAAATTTACACCCGAGGCGAAGCCGAAGGATGTAATCGCGAAAATTGTATCTCCCTTGGTACAAAATATACTACAGCAGAACCTGTAAGGAGTCCATATTTGTGTCATTGTTTACACTGTGAAGAGTCCACTATTTCTCTCTTTTTTTAACCTATGTTTTAGTATGAAGAAAAAAAGATAACAATAGTGGACTCTTTGCAGGTTAAAAAGGACAGAAAAAGTGGACTCTTCACAGGTTCTACTGTATTATACCAAAATAAAAACAATCTAAAATGATTTTTTATTGACCAGTACAACCCAAACGACACTAAATATAACAATAATTATTGTTATTACTCTTAGTGTAATATTTCGTTAATGCGATTTTAACCTTTTATAAATATATGAATTATATTATCATATATTTATAAATTATGAGCATAAATATACGTATAATAGGGCAACTTATTGAATAATTATATTTCTATGTAAACCAACTTTAAATTTACGTTACTTTAAAGTAGGACTATCGTGAAGTAGCGTATCATATGTGAAGTTCTAATATTTTGTAATGTTTTACACTTGTTTAAGTAAAGTGTACGAAATACAGTAATCCACAACTTCTTAGCTAAAATCTACATTTTTTAATATATTTTTATTCCTAAATCCTAAGAATAAGAATTAATATATTAATAAAAAAGCATTGATTTTTGGTACGTTTGTCTATACTTTAAATGTTAAATTACTTATCTTTGACAAACAATATCTCAATAGCTACCCAGCATTTGGAATCCAATTAATATTTCAAAATTCTTATTGGTTTTTGTCCAAATTATAATGAAAGTAGAATTTTGGAATTGTAAGTTATTGGATTTTATTGCTCAATTTTTGATTGGCCAATTTTATTTTTCATTTACTTTTTGTTTATTGTAGTTTTTCAATAAGACATATTATACTGGAAGTCATTATAAGTTTATACCAAGCTGCAGTTATTTATTATTGAAATATATTGTGATTTCACAATGTTAAAAATAAAATATAAATAATATAAATATAAATTTCACAATATATTAGAAAAAATCCTAAGAAAAGTCGTTTCATGATAGTCCTACCTTAACATTAAATGACGTAAAAAAATTGTAGAATATTCTACGAATATTATTTGCTCATAAGGATCGTATTCATTAAGGGCGAAATGGAAACTTGTCCGCTTTAATTTTACATTAGATCATATAAGTTTATCATAAAAACATCATAGCCCTGATTAAACGGCCATAAGGATTCATAAAAAATTTTATTTTATGAAATTGCAACAGAATATTCATAAAAAACAATAAGACTAATTTTTTATTTATGAATTAATATGACAATTCATAAATTTATTGTATTATAAAATAAACTTATGAATTTTCATATTAATTCATAACTCAAAAATGTGCCTTACTATGTTTTTATGAATATTCATAATTAAATATAAATAAAAGCTTATGAAATTTCATATATCTGTTATGAATTTTCTGTAGCAAATTCATAAAATAACATTGTTTTATGAATCCTTATGGCCGTTTAATCAGGAAGTAAAGTAAATTAACTTTAATTAATTAATTAAATAATTAATATATATAAATTAATAAAAAATCTTACTCGCATGTTGTATTATATTCACAGACATGTATTTACATAATATAAAATGCTGGACTTGATAATCACCATCACTATATCATCTACGTGTAAATTGTATAACAAAAGCGCATAAACTGCCGATAAACAATGTGAAAGCATGAAAATGTAAGGTCAAGTTGAACATTTCATTTACATTTTCATATTTACCAAACTATTGTACATACTATCTATAAGTCTTTCCTGTGCATTCTGTTGAAAC
Organism: Gryon sp. ZL-2020; assembly: GCA_022817425.1. Classification (NCBI taxonomy): domain Eukaryota; kingdom Metazoa; phylum Arthropoda; class Insecta; order Hymenoptera; family Scelionidae; genus Gryon; species Gryon sp. ZL-2020. The sequence goes on along the minus strand of JABFPJ010000712.1, from coordinate 31,111 downwards.
ATTTTGTTCACTTGGCATGTTTCTTTTTTGTTGTTCTTTTTCATTGTAAATCTTGTGCAGAATTTGAATCTTAAATTCCGACAGTTTGTTGGACAAAATAATTGCATGTGTATGCTTGTGCATGAAAATAAATTTGGACGTTGATTGCATGCTTCTACAGAATGCAAATTATGCAAGTAATTTTAATGAATAATGTTATGCTCTAAGACCCGTAAGATTAAGGGAACAATTTAAGCACGTCAGCCAGAGCACAATGCATTGTCACCTTTGTATTGTAAGAAATGACTTTGTTTTATCGATCGTGATTGTGGGTGTACACTTCATCTCTAATTTAAATTTAATCAAATTCCAAACCAGTCTGGTATAACTCGACCATTTAAATATTTCAATAGTTACTAAAACTTTGTAAGGGCGTCACATGTGTAAGGAGGAATGCACGACAAAATCCGTATAGTCTGTGATTGACAGTTTTAATATAATTTAAATAAATTATATGTTGATTGAAAATATATTGTTTTATATATAGATTTATCCATTTTAACTAAATTTTTTTGGAAAGAATTAAATTAGTTAATTAATAATAATAAAATAAACAAATTAAAATAATTGAAATAAGCTCATTTATTTTAATTATTATGTTGTAAAAACATTTATTGGTTTTTTTAATTTTATATTTGGATTTGCTTATTGATTATATTTTTAATCATTTAAAAGATTAAATGATTAAGAAAGAAAAACGTCAATTTGAAACGAAGAGAATAGTTCAGAATATTCAATTATGAAATATAATTGGCACATGATAAAATTTATTCAGACTCACAAAAAAAAAGTTGTGAACATTCTTATAAACATCTATTTAACTTTATTTTTAATATTGGCATAGCTCGCTTTCTGCGATTAACTTTGTCTAAGTGATTTTTCTTCATTATCCTCCTAACACCAGTGACGTCACACAAATTTTCTGGTCACTAATGAAATTGCAGTCGAACCTCTTAAAGTCTCAACAGTCCGGTAGTTTTGTCCTCTTCGACGGTCTTGAGAAGTTTTGTTGTAACTTTTTGAACTGAATCCATTTGTTTGTAACGGTTTATTCCCATTCTAAAATGTCGTAACTTTTTAAAACAAATTTAATCTAATAGAATGATATTTTTGTCTAAAAAATGTCAATGCTAAAAACAGGAAATATTATTATTATTGAATTTTATTAAGCCATAGTTTACAAAGCAGATCAATTTATAAACTATTTGTTAGTGTCAAATGATAATTTGATATCACATCATATTCGATAGAAAAATAGTTACAATATTGTCAAAATTGTAGTTACAATATTTAAACATCTTGATAGAAAAATGCGACAGTTTTTCATATCGATCAAAAGTTACAATAAAACAAAATGAGTTTAAAAAGTTACAACAAAGTTGCTCGGAACCATCGTTTCATTCTCATAAGTATTCTTTAATAATAAAAAAAACTTGCAGACTATTTGAAGGTCGGACTGTAAAATTATATATAAAATAAATCAAGTTGGACCAGATTGTTCGAAAGTACAAGATTGTTTAAAAGTACAGTAACTAAAGCAGTATCAAATTCATAATATAATTTGAAAAAAATATCACTGCAGTGACGATAGATTAAACTATCTGGGATGAGATTTCAAGAAATGGTACTTAGAATGACTGTTTTTTGCAAAGGTCTTACATAGAATAGAATATTAAGCCAGGGATTGAGATTTTTGAAGTGAAATATTTGTGTGGTAGTGAAAACTGTAGAACTCTAGATGAGTTGTGAATATCCTTCTATTGGTTGAAGCAAATTGTAATAATTATACTTGTACATTTATAAGTATACTAATCAAGTTGCTTTACAAAGACACGAATGAATGGAACTTTCTGTTTCGTTGTTCACTTTTCTATGCCGCGATTTAGATCTACAAAGTAATCAAATGTACAAATTGTATATTTAGTTTTGTATTGTAAATAGAGATTTTATGCAATTATATGATATATTTTAGATGTATAATATATATATAAATTTATTTATATATATAAAAGATTATAATATATATATAAATACATATGTATATAAATTTAGGTATAATATATAATGCGTTTCTTTCTTTTTGATGTCAGCTTAAAGATAATTGCATATTGAATTGTTTCTCGCCAACTAAAATTGGGGTTTAAGTTATTTCAAATTCAATAGTAAACTGTTATACTATTGCATGTAAATATATTAACTAATAAAATAATTTTTTTTAATGCAGATTTGAATATAGAATAAACAAACAAAACATACAATAATAAATTGTATGAGAAAATTTAAATATACTAAATAATGTTTGTTATTAATAATTTGAACCAAATTTTTGAATTCTTTTTTTCTTTAATTATTATGTTTAATCACTAACTTCTGTTAATGTTTTTCTAATAAACTAATAAAATATTAACAGTTGCTCAATAAGTAAGAAACTTATTTCTGCAAATCTGAAAAATATTTACTTTTAAAGCTTTCTTGTTGTGCATACTGTATATATAAAATGACAAAATATATACATTTATAAACAATTACATAAATAAAATGATGCAATATATATTTAATGTAAAATATATATAAAATACATATATTTTTAATAGGATGTGGTATATCCGCGAATAAGCAAACAGCACAAAGGAGAATTGTTGGCGGTGATGAAGCTGGCTTTGGTACCTTTCCGTGGCAGGTAATTGTTATTACTTTCTATAAAACTGAGTGTCCTTATTTATTAAATACATGATATTATTTCGATTTCAGTTCACTTTTGTTTATATAAAACAATAAATTCAATACAATGTATAATTTACTGAACATATTTTTTTTATATAATATAATAAAATGCAAACTGAAAATGTTCAATTGTATTACAGAATACATCAAACAATTCATTAGAAAGAAAAAAAACATTGCAAAATAACTTTCAAGATGACATTATTAAACGGACATACATACTTACCTAGCTCATTTCATAATTAAAATTTCTATGTTTAAATAACATAGCTATTTGCGAAATATCTAGAGTATATTAAAAGCTGGTGGAAATTGCACTACACCGTTTTTAATCATCATTGTTAAAGAATCACAAGAACCTGCAAAACATTGTCGCAACTGAAGAATATCCGTTCAGAAAATACGGATATTCTTATTGCAAAACTGTCACATGAATCTGTAAAATTATTGACATTTTGAAACATTCTGATTTTGTAATTCACTTCTACATGACGTTACTGCAAATTATATAGTCAGTCATTTTTAAACGCTGGATAGTTAAAATTTTCGTATAATGCAATTCATTAAAGTAATTAAATAATCATTATATTAATTAAGTATTTCTTACGGGAACCGGACGAAACAACTCATGATAAAACTGTAAAACAAAACAACCAACTTCGGTTTTTGGTTCGGTATTTGCATAAGTTCACATTTAAATGATTGTTTTATTTTAATTTTACTAATAATTATGTACAGATATAAACTGAAAATATCACGTATGATTGATCACACATTTTTCCATCACATGTCGAATGTGATAAAACATACATGTATGATGACAAAACATGTGACGGAGATGTATGTAATAAATCTACATGTGATGAACATGTAGGAAATATTTTTGGCGGTTTTTAAGAGTTTTTTTTGTCCGGAGTTGTTTTGTCAAAAGTTGTTTTGTATATGGATCCCTTACGAGTAATTAATTTTCAAAAAATTGCTGAAACATACGTTAGTTTTCACTATTAAACTTTTACTGATTTCAGGCCTACATACGGATTGGATCTAGCAGATGTGGAGGTACGCTGGTCAACCGATTTCATGTAGTTACAGCTGGACATTGTGTAGCTAAGTAAGAACAAAAATATGTAAATAATGTATATTTTAGAACGAAATGGAGTATTTCAATGCACGAATGAAATAATAAAAATAAAATGTATTAATGAAATAATACTTAAATTTGCATCAGAGCATCAGCGCGACAGGTGCAGGTTACACTTGGTGACTACGTCGTAAATTCTGCAACAGAATCACTGCCAGCCTATACATTTGGAGTTAGGGAAATCAGGGTACATCCCTACTTCAAATTCACACCTCAAGCTGATAGGTAATGAAGAAATCAAATTATCTAGAGAAAAGAAAACAAACAAATCATAACTTTGTTTAAAATAAAATATAATTATTTGTTAATACATTTAGCCTTAAAATAATTACTACACTAAGAATAAACTTATAACAGAAAACTTATATTTTTACATCTTATAGTAATTGTCATTATAAATTTATTCTCCGTGTGTAAAAATACAACGTGACAGTATATATTTATGTTAGAATGTTTCCAGAATCCAAAAAACTCATTTAGCAAACATTTTTTTGAAATTTGGAACCATCCTAATGTTCTTAAATAAATTAACTTAAATAAAGACCAGAAAATAAATTAACAATAACGCAATATTAATAAAATAAACAATGATAAATATAGATTCGACGTTGCTGTACTGAGGTTAGATAGGCCAGTTCATTACATGCCCCACATTGGTCCAATATGTTTACCCGAAAAAAATGAAGACTTTTTGGGACAATACGGTTGGGCCGCTGGCTGGGGAGCATTGCAAGCAGGTATTTTTTTTAATATCAAAGAAACGTTAACATTATTCCATCATACTCTGTAACAAATCAAACAAAATTATATGAATGAAAACAAATGTTCGTATAATCATATGTTTAAAAGATTCATTAAATTATAATCGATTATGTTAAGATAAAAGCATCAGTGAAAAACCAATTGTGAAATGGACCCAGTGAAAGGAGCAATTACTGGTGTTTTTATCCTATTTAAGTTGGAAAACAAATATTCTATATAAGATCATAAAAAATAAGTAGTTCATTACAATTCATTTAACTTCATTTAAATTACAGGTTCCAGGTTACGACCAAAAACTTTGCAAGCTGTTGATGTGCCTGTTATAGATAATAGGGTTTGTGAAAGATGGCATCGTTCTAATGGAATCAACGTTGTCATTTACGATGAAATGATGTGTGCTGGATATCGAGGAGGAGGCAAAGATTCATGTCAAGTATGTAAACAAATTAATGCAAATATTAATAATAATGGTAAATATTATAATTGCGAAATTGTCAAAAGAATAACATGAAATTTAACATATTTAGGGAGACAGTGGAGGACCACTGATGCTGGAGAAAACTGGACGCTGGTATCTAATAGGAATAGTATCAGCAGGATATTCCTGCGCGCAACCAGGACAACCAGGAATATATCACAGAGTGGCTAAAACTGTCGATTGGATAACATACGTGATTAATTCGTAGCGACGAAATGATTGGAAAACTTGAGGAATCAATCAATTGTACATAATGTAATTGTTAAAGCATGACGAGTCAATGAATTTTTGGACAAACTATAAGTTGATGATATCTTGAAATTGACTTGAAAAAGAAAAGTGTATAGTATGTTGTTATTGTTGTTTATATTTTTGTATAAGTTTTGCAAAATGTCACTGTTGTAGTTTATAAAAATGATACAATCATGAAAAGGAACATAAATTGACCAAAAAGTGCAATTATCAGAAAAAAGGAATAATGAAAATTGTCTTTAAGTCTTTTATATTTTTGAGTTTTGTATATTATTACTCATGATTGCTAATATCATTCGATATATTTTTTTAAGAATATAAAACGTGATCGGAGACGTTGTATTTGATTTGTGATTTAAAATTATGTGTATTTTAAGTAAATATTGTTATTATTGTGATTACAAAACTGATTATTATTTAAATTTTTTAATGTATAAAAATGTTTTTTCAAATGATACTTTATAATTAATTCTTCATTGGATGCCTTTTTGTAATGTGTCAAATCTTCCGACACCAGAGTATTATAAAATTTAATTTTCATTGTATTTATGCGAAATGATTTTAATTTAAATACACGACGATCACCGTCAATTTATTTATTATTAAGAACTGTATTCGTCAAATTCATAATTGAAATTATTTATTATGGTACACGAACTATTGTATAAAGTAATTTAATTGCGAAAATTATTATTGATGAAACTTAATTGACTTTCATATGCGATGGCTAAATTTATTTGCGAATAAATTAAAATTGAATATTTAATTATTAATAAAAGTCATTTTTGTCATATTTTCGACAATACATTAGTTGTATTGCAGTATTGGATATAATTTATTGACAAAATTGAAAAATTAACTCTGGAAAAATGTCATATATATTTTTGTATTTCATTAATGTAAAGAATGATTTACGAGTTGATATATAATATAAAATTAATGAAATATATACAATACTATATAAATACTTGACTCGTAACAAATTCTTTATGCTGATGATAATGAATTTACATGTAAAATACGAAGTGAACCAATGTATAAATTAAGGCATTGTAAGTGAAGCCATAATTAAATACATAAATGTATATTCCTTTTTGAATATATCATTATTTAAAGTATATTGATGTATAATCTATTTCTTAAATTAAAATATCAAAACCTTCCTAAATGAAAAAATGCATCTAAAGTTAAAATGCAAGATTAATCAATAAAAATAATCACATACAAAAAAACAACTATCACAAAAGAAATGAATATAATATTTATAATATCTAGATGAAATAATGTATTTATTTCAATTTTTATAGTATTTCATTATAATTTCTTTCATATAACGAAGATAACTACAATCAAAAGGATGAATGTAATTTTTAGATTTGTGGATTTTGGACACATTATTACATTTGACAGATATTTTAAAGGAAAGAAGTTCTATTGAGAATTAAAATCATTGAATGGATTTCCTACATCATTTTCTATTGTTTTCTAGATAACATCTAACGTTTTGATATCTGTTTTGCTTACATTCTATTACAGAATTATTGCATTCTATACATCACACTATATAAACTATGAAATTGGTCTAAATATCATGATTCTCGTCATTTAGAGTTCACATTTACGTGTAGTTTTATTTAAATGGCTCAAAAAATATATATTTTCGTTGTTAATAATATAATTGTATATAATACTTCAACCAAACGTCTCATAATAAATGGCATTTAGATATAAAAATTATATGGCCTATGAAGGAATCATAAAACATGTCATAAAATACATATCTACTTAATCAATATTAATAAAATTCTTAAAACTAGAATCAAAATCACTCACTTATCTTAATATTAAACATTTGAATATTTACTTAAATAAGTTTTTTCCCAACATTTATTGTGCAACAAGTTTGAAATGTGCATTTTAAAATTATCCGATTTTAACGTTCAATGTGCCTTCTTTATAATTTTGCAGCACATTTCATATTATACATTACAAGATAAAATCGCTCAAAAGGTGATATCCATTATAAAATACTATAAAAGATCTACATGTATAGAGATTATATGGAAATTTCAACACAGATGCGCTTTTGATTATCATACCCATCAATTATTTTGTAACTTTCATATTATTTTGTATCTTTGTATCGAAGACAATAATAAATCTCTCATTCATAAAATTTATAAGTGTGACATTAAGTAAAAACGTAATCGATATACAATATTCATTTGTATAAGGAATAACATCGATTAAATTGAGATATTAGAATCTTTGGAATAAATTGGAGAAGAAAATGGCAATTAAGTGGAACAATTTACTTGTGAAACACACGTTTTCACACCAGCGTCTGCAGATCTTCCTCGATTTGTAAACTCGAGGAAGATTCAAGAGGGGGTCAAATTTTAAACAAATGTGGAAATTCGTTACCAATTTCTCGAACTAGTTGCTGATCTTCCTGACTATCTGACGTTTCTTCGCAGAATATCCTTAAAAATAACAACAAATTAATATTTTTATTGATATAATAAATATTATTATTAATCGTAATCATTAATATACCTTGTAAAACACTTTAAAATATCATCAGCACGATGTCTATGTTCATTATACCCTGAAGTTCTCAATACTCTTCGACATAACTCTAAATATTGTCTACGCTGTAAAATAAGAATGAAGTTATACAAATTGTAAATATAACAAAAAATTTTTTATAAATATTTTCGGATTATTTGTAATTTACCTTATCACCCGGAGCTATGTCTAAAAGTTGTCGTAAAATGATGTCAATTAAAACTTTCACATCATTGGTATAAAAAAGAGAAGCAGTTGTGTCATTGCTAAATAAATCGATAAACATTTTTAGCACCGAATTACTAGGCGCTGGTTCATGGTCAAATATACGAACTGGATCATCTGTTTAATATAAACAAGTGTAAACAAAATTAAGTAATTATTATAAATTAATATGAACAAGCATTAATAAATATTATAGTGTTTTTAATATATACCTTCTCTATTAAGCAAAAGCAAAATTTTTTCCGTAAAAGTTTTGGCCACAGTTCTTTCTTTTAAAGCATTAATAACTATATTTTCCGAGTTCGTAAATTGTAAATTATACGACAAAATAAGGTTGACAAACAAATTTGGGATGCGATCCTCGTAATCAGAATCTGGCGGATTCTCAATTAGGTCGAATAAAAATGAAACGAAGTCAGGCCCTAATTGTTCTGTAAAAATGAACATGTTTAGTACAAACATTTATTTGTTGTTCAATCACCAAAAAACGAAAATTCATTACCTAAATGTGTAATTGGCATAGGCTCTCCCATTGAAAAAATCATCGTTAATAACAAGGCAGAATAGTTTAGCTTTGGTTCATTTCGCGGGTTACTTCGCATATCTCTGAAATTAATATTTTTTGTTTAATTATTAATATTTCTTTTTGTTTTGTTCGCAATTCATTAGATTTAATATTGAAAATAAATATGTTTGAATAGATTTTAAAAATTCATTCACCTCGCCAGTTCCATAGGCAGTATGCTGTTTAACATAATGGTTAAAGCCACCGGATCTAGACTGCACATAACTCCAAATGATTGAAGTAACAATTGCCTAATGGTCCATCTAGTTTCCATCTGATAATACTGAATTAAAGTTGACACTCCTTCGTACTGATCCTGCCTCAGAACGTGTCTCGAAACATTGGCATCTGCATTTGTCTACAGTCAACAAATTATTATTAAGTCAATTTGCAGACATGCAAAAAGATCATGTATGTTCTTGCATAGGAAAAGAATGAAAATAATCCTTTTTTGCAATAATTAATTTTTGTATCAGTTTAATTACTATCTTTACTTTACTTTATTTTAATAGTTGATTAAACTATTATCTTTAATTAACTATATTTAGCTTTAAAAGATAATAATTATCAATGATATTTTTGTTCAAACAACTACAATTTTCCAAAGTAAATAATGAGAAAAAAAACAATTAAAATTACCAAAATCGAAGTCAGTTCCTTAATATACTCCACAATCGTCATCTCATCTTCATGCAGCATCCAACTCCTCTGCTGCGAATCTTCCTTACAAGAAGTCAACTCCGAAAAAATGACCTTCAATCTATTGGCATCATAAGTTTCCTCGACGCAATTTTTCAAATCAAATGGCGCTTGCAGCTGTTCTAATACCGCATCAAAGTAACAATTCATACTTTCTGGCAGTATTTGCCGCAAACTTGATATCACAACTGTGACCGCAACTTTGGACATTTCATAACTCAATTGCGTATTTTTTCTCACTTCATCCAACAATAGATACGCCGTTCGTGAATTAATATCCACAAGACTGGAAGTTCGACTTTTCACTGGCGACTGATTTGGCGATTGACTTTTGTATTTGATGTTTCCTTGCGATTGACTACGATTCACTTCGATGGAATGTTGTTTCTGAAGTGGTTTCATTTCCGAGCTGGATTGTCGGGGTAATGAAGTACGACGATTGTCATTTTGTTCACAAATATTGGCATCGATTGTGTCATCTGTTGAGTCAACTTGAGCTGTGGTGTAAGAAGAATTAGTCGAAGTGACGACTGATTCTTCGGCTTTGGTAAATGTAGGAAGACCATTGTCTTTGACTGGAGTCGTGTTACCGAAATCCGGGGGCATAGGTGCCTGCTTCTTAGGCCTCTTTCCTAATTCTGCTTGACGCTTTTTCTCAATTAGTCGTAGAAAAAGATCTTGTTTGTCGATGTTTAAAGAACCTTCCTGTTCGACTTTGTCAGAACGTAAAGACTGAATACAGTTGTCCAGGAAGTCAATAAGAAACTGAGGTTGAACCTAAGTTGAAATTAAACAATTATTCTAAATCAAAGAATTGTGTTCATTAATTATTAAAAAATGTAATAAAATTAAAAGTTAGACATTTTAATAGACTTTTGTTTTTCATATAAAAAAGTACATTTTAGGTCAAAAGTATTTAGAAATATTACTTTTTAAATAATGATTAGAAACATAAAATTGCATGAAAATATGACAAAATAACATTTAATGACTTATAATTAAAAGATCATTTTACCTTAACAGTTGTGACATAATTGGATGGAATATATCCGATTTGGCCGATTTTATTGATCACTTGCCACCAGTTCTTTTGCTTGGTGTTCGTTTGATACAGAACGAAATAATCGTTCTCTTGAAAACTAAGCGTTTTAGCAAAAGTTGCTTTAAAATCATAAAGAGCTTTAAGCATCTCATAACTCTCTGAAAATAATCAAATTTGCAATGTAAATATTAAATTTGGTTAATGTAGTGCAATAACTATAATATTCATCAATTGAAACAACATTTCAACACAAATCTAAAACAGCAAAGTCAACAAAGTAACTATTAAATAAATTAAAACGAAACAATTACTTCTTTTTGATTTCACATTATTCGACATGAATAAATTGTTACGTTGAAAAGAGAAACAAACTTTACTTTTTAATTGAAATTTTGATACTACGATTATGAGAAGAAGTTAAGTTACTTGAAAAAACATCCCCTAAGCAACTAATTTTGTTAAATCAATAATGATAAGAATCTTCAAATGCTTCTGACATTTTTTGATATTATCAAATAATTAAAACATTTTTAACAATATTTTATAATTACTGGAATTATATTTTTTTCATATTATATATTAATTTTTCATCATTAATAATTGAAAAAAATATTAAAATAATAAAATAAATAAATGATAAAATAAATATTAAAATAAACACAGAAAAAGCATCATCTCCAGTGAAATGAAATGGCAAATTTATTTTTAACGATTAGAACTAATTTCTGTAAATCATAAGCTGTAATGAAGCAAAGTGACTGAATACATTTAAATACGAGAAAAGGTAACTGATGCCAAATAAGTAGAATTGCACTTTACAAGTTGACTTTCAAATAATTACAATCCCAGTGTGACTGACAAAAATGCCATTGCATGTTTTCAGTCTTTTTGCCAGACAATTTTTATAATTTTACATGTTTTAATTAGATTAAATATTGACTTAATAAATTTTAAAAGACTTTAATTAACAAATTTAAAAATGAATAAAAGATTATATTTTTTATTTATGTCTTATTTACTTTGTTCATGTTTTTAATATTAAAAATTATAAATTAAAAGTTTTTTTTTTTATTATAATGAATTATGCTGTTTTGTATATGTGTTAAATAATATTGAAGCATTACAATTTGTCAAATATATATATGTATAACTATAAAAATCAGTTGTGAATCAAGGTTGCAGATAGACTGCGCATAAATTCAAGGTCAATTTTGGAACTGTTCATTTCGTTAAATTAACGAAAATCATAATACAAAATGTTGTAATAAAAATGTTACTGAAAAGTATATAATAATTTATTGATTTTATATAATATTATAATAATAAAGAAATTATTAATTAATTAATTAATAGAGTATAAAAAATGTTATACACATTTTTATTTACCAATTAGTGTAAATAAATTATCCAATTACGAGTTTTAATCAAACAAATTAAATTTGAGAATATTCATATGAATTATAATAAAATATTTTTATATTTTTATATAATTTCCTATATTTTTATAAATTGAATAATATGCAGAATTTGATCAACATTTTACAAAAAAGAATAAATTATTCAAATAACATAAAAAAATACTTGGCATTTTGAATGAAAATAAAAAAAGTGATTATTCATATCAAAACAAGATTTTACAAAAAATCAATACTCAACTTCAGAGAAGTAACTCATATTTAAAAAGCTTAATCTGTAAATTTGAAAACCAAACTGATAAAAAAACTACAATTTGTTGAAATTTGCATTAACTTTTCTTTTAAATTATAAACATTTTAAATAAATATTTTTAACACAAACATGAAAGAATTACATTTCTGCCACCAATTATCCATTCATGTAATTTACGTAATCTAAACAATTCTCCAATTTACATAAACATTACAAAACAATTAAATTATTAAATATTTATATTAACTTAAATTATCTAAATCAAATAAATTAATTAAAAAATTGAATGAAACAATAAAAATGGAAAAAGGAAATCGGAGTTTTATAAATGACACAATAAACACATGTTATCAAATGGCTTAAATGGCAGTAATGAAACGTGATAACTGCAAAAGCTTTTCTGCTCTCACAACTCTCAAATATCTGTAATGAAACGATTACCCACCTAACCTCATGTAATTTTCACTCATTGTCAAAGTCTGCTTTTTCACAGCTGACAAAGTTGACACTTAACGATAGCCAACGCCCCGAGGACACAATTTTTTTTGAATTTATAATATAACCCACTGACAGCTCGAACTCTACGAAATCATTTCACTTTCGTTTCGCTGCATTTCGCTTGACAACATTTTTTCGCCGCGCTTACGCGCCTGACTGAATTCGATTGCCAGGCTTAGAACGAAAACTCAGCTCAGCAGCCGACGCTCAACTGTCCTTCTGATTACTTTTTTTTTAATTCTGCATTAAATTTCATTTTGTAATCAAATTTGTTGTTATTCAATAAAATTTAAAATTTGCATTGTTTTAATTATTATTTTTGTTAAATTAACTTACTAATTATTAAATTTTACATATATATTTGTTTAATTGAAAATGTAATTTAATTGTTACTTATTAAAAGCCCTTGTGAAGTTTAAATGTACGTCCCTGAAACTTATTGTTGAATTATTTAAGGCAAATATTATAACAACGTTAATTGTTTTCGTTGTTAATTAAAAAGAAATGTTTTACCTTCAAAATTAAATTTTTATGAGCGTGGAATTTATTTTTGTTAAAAAAAGATTTTTTTAAATAAAAATTGTTAATACATTTCACTTGTAATATCTTGAAATTATTGAAAACATCATAAACATTATTTCATGTTTCAGTGGAAACTTATTTATCTATTAGGGAAGATAAACTGAGTGCAAAGTATGATTGTTATTCATTATATCGATACCTTTTTTATTGTTGTGTTGGAATAATTTTTTCATTTTATTTTATAATAAATTAATACATTTAAGTCGATATATATATATATGATACACAGTAATTTATTGCGGATTTAAAAAAACAGCATTTTTAACAATTGTATTGATTTTGCTATAATTTTTGCTGAATTTGATTTTTAAACTACAATCGTCTGTATTTTTCATTTTGTTGATTAATAACGTACATAATAGTAACAAAATAAATTTAATTTGACTTTCATAAATTATTATTGTAAAGTGAAATTATATATTCTTTTGTAATTTTTACTATATCGATTGAAATTGTATTTATATATTATAGTTCATGTAATATGCGGGAACTGCAAAATAGCTCTGCAATCTGCGTGGCCTGTTGATATGAAATGTTTATAATTAACAAATAAAGCAAAAAATAATAAAAAGTTAAATACCTCTTTTTATTATTATATAAATATAATTTGTATTGTACATTTAATTAATAATAATTAAATAATTAATTTAGCGATCGAACAAATATTTACTTCTCATTGCTTAAGATTTAAAGAATACTTCTATAGTTCTTTCGTATTTATCCCTAAAGACGGTTTTTAGAATAAAACGAACAAAATGTAGTGATTAAAAGATAAAACTTTCTGTTTTCATTAACCAACAAAAACTTTACTTTTAAATACATAAGCCTCTTACTGTTAATATGCCAATAGTTGTTTCAGAGTAAAAAAGGCTGTGTTCAACTAAAAATACAGGTACCATTTATTATTATTGGTAAAAAAAAGTGAATATGCATTTTAATTCAGAAAGTAATTGAAAAGTGATTGAATTTTTAATTAACCATTACTTTTGTAATTTGTACATTAATTTATAAATTCAAAGTTAGATAATATTTGAAAACAATTAATTGCATTACCACTTGAATGGGATTTTGGAAAATATACAATTAATGAATTGTGAAATACTCATTTTGAATTGATTTTAATTCATTTTTCAGATGCTGGGTCATTTTCCAACATTAAACATCCTCGAATACAACCTAACATGACATCAGCTCATTTTCAATTTCGCATAGGTGGCACTACTACCACAAAAAAACAGCTGTTCCTTCGAACATGGCGTTACTCCATTATCCAAACCACTTTTGATGACAATAGTGTTGTGACTAACAGCGTCAAAACTTCCTCAAACTTGTACTCTACTTAACCGAAAAATCTTCCTCAATCACAACAGCTTAGTCAAAATCAGTTCATCAAAAAAGTGTTACTCAAAAAAAAAAAAATTTTTTTTCAAAAAAGAAAATATAAATATATATAATTATATTCAAACACATCGAAGAATATTTTGACATCAATTTTGACACTCGAATGTGTAAATAAATATTTTTCAATGTCGCTAGTTTTGGGCTTTGTGTATTAAACGTCACAAAGTGTTGTGACTTAGAAAGATAATTATTTGGTGTTGAAGTGACACGAAATGTTATCTTGCGACGAGACAAAACTCGAGTTTATATCAGTGAAAAAGGACAAGGATGAAAGCACGGACACGGTTTGCTTTGTGGAACAATTTGTCGAAGAAGTCAGCGACTTTAGTTCCCAGTATGGAAGTAATATCAGTATTTCTTACACAGCGTATAACATCGCGGGAAATCCGAGCAAATTTCCCGATTATGGCGACTTTCCACAAGCCTTTGTTATGGTACTTTTTTCATATCATTTTATTGTAATATAATGCTGTATTGATTATTTTACAATATAAAATAATATTTTTTTTTTTATTTATTATTAATAAGTTGGAATATTACAAGTTTTTGGTTTGATATAATATTTCAAAATAGGTAAATATGGATTTTTTTGTTGTTATCATTATAACTAATTTATAATGAAAATGGTATCCCAATAAAGTAATAATAAAATTTAATTATTTATTGAGTTTTAAAAAGTGAACTCGAAAGTTAAAAGTTCAAAATGAATGAATAACACGGTAAATGATGTGTCAAATGTCCTTGTAAAAGAACAAATTCAAATCCTTTAACAATGAACAAAAAAACAATGGATTTATTTTAAACAATTTAGAAATAAAGTCAAACAAAAGATTAAATGCAGACAAATAATCGATACAAAAAGACTCAACGTTTTCAAGCAATGATATATTTAATATGAAATATCATTTATCAACTTCATGAAAATAATGTTCGTGAAGTGTTATGTAAATTTATTTATTTTTTTTTTCAATGAAAAGCTTTGAATTATGATAAATCAATAAAAACTATTCTTTTCAGAGAACATATGGTAAATGGTGGGAAGAAGCACCGTCGAGATTAGAGGATTATATGCCACAAAATAATGGTCCAGTAGTTAGTCAAGATTTTATAGGTAAATATTTAAATATGAATATTTTTTTAATTGAACAACTAAAATAAATAATTATGGTTTATAATATAAAATGATATGAATAATGTAGTTATTTAACTAAATAATAATTTTGAACTAATTTATATTTATTAATTTAAAGAAACTAAGTTACTTATTTAAAATAACTATAATCAACTAATATAATATAACTAATTTGATATAATTAGTTTGAAATAATACTTTGAATTATACAAGAGAAATAGAAAAGATTAATAAATTTTAACGGGTTAGGTTAAGCATTGCACCCACGTTTCAAGTTACAGGTAAATACAGCCAACATGTAAAATGTTCAATTTTATAATCTTTCAGTAAATTTGAACACTTTTCAAGCTGTGCACTACATCTGCCTGTAACTTTAATTGCGGGCAAATTATTTATGAATACACTAATTATGAATACACCCCAGAAGCTAAATAATATCTGAATAATCAAAAATGAGAAAAGTATGCAAATACAAAAATAAAAAATTACCTTACAAAGGTAAAAAACAAACGAGCCAAGGCATATGCTTATCATGTTTCTACAATTTTCAAAAATAAGTAATTGAAAAAATACTGATCTAAAAGCATATTTTCCTTCCTCCCACAAAACACTAGATAATATAAATTCTATATAAAAACTAAAAAAAAAAATGTGAAATCCTTCAATGAGCCAAGATCAAAGTTTTTCCAAAACTATATAAACATACTGAAGTATAAAATTTCATGTGTCACATAAATATAAAGCTTTCGTTTTAATAAATAAATAAAATGAGAATTAAATAAATAAAATCTAGTTTAGTTACAAAAATAACTTGTATACTAATTTTTTTATGGATATCACAACAAATCAAACTGGATATCATACAGAATCCTTGGCGAGCCACCTCTTTTCAAATTGAATTAGAATATTACATTGTGGAATTATAATCTATTCATATTTCCATTTATGTTATTTATTATAATATTTCTAAATTAGAATCATATAAAATACGGCTTTCAAAAACTGAACGGAAAAGTCGTCCTGTGATTGGTTTTGTATCAAATGAACATTTATCACTTTGTTTTCTTGACATTTTAATGTTAAGTTGAATTGTACTTTTAACAAAAAGCTATTTTACATTATAAAAATTATTACTTTTAGTATTTAAACATTATTAATTTTATGTAAAGTAATAATTAAGCATTATAACGATTATAATGTTTAATATTTAATTATTTAAAGTCGTAGATAAAATAATAATTAGTTATTATCGCTAAATGTTTCTTTTAAATTTTGCTATTTGTATGATTTTTGAAGCAAATGTAACGCTAGGGACTATGAAAATTCGGCAGATCAGGTGGCCCCCACCGGAATTAATGTCTTTTTAAATTAATAAATAAAAAATTGATATTATTCAAGAAAAACGCTTTAATAAATATTCAAACATTATATTCTCATATATTATTTTACTATTTTATATAGATTTTACGTAGATTTTAATTACATTGTCCATTAAACAATTTTCATGTTAAATTTAAATAAATTCAACGTTTTTAACATAATAATAAAATATTATCAACATTTTTATTGTAGTTAAATTTTTAAAATCTTCATCTTGTTTGATAAATGTACTAGAATTCCCTAGCATTATATATGCATCTGACCTGGTGCATTATAAACTTCGAAAGAAAGACAAGAAGAAAGAAAGTGAGAAAGAAAAACGTAGACAGAGAAAACAAGACTGAGTGAGTGAAGCACGAATACAAATTGTCTGTGTATCATTTCTGTGTGGATGGAATAAATTCTGACATTTGTGTGTATCTTCGCGTGTATTTCTCATAGGAGTCGATATTGTTATAATTGACTTAATCTATAAATAAAAAAAGAAGAAATAATCAGCGATTGAAAGTCTCACAAAAATTATTCACATTTAATAAGACGTTAAATTTACACTAACGTATAAACATCAGTTTTTATACACACACAAAATTCTTCTTTCATTAAAATCAATATTAATGTTTACAAATTTCATTTTTATGTCAAAAAAGTGTTTGAAGACTGTTTAAAATTTCAACAAACTTATCCATTGGAAGAAAACATGTCCAACAATTTAATTGATGAAAGGTTATAATTGTGACTCAATTAATTTCTTTACTTGCATCAGAAAATGTTTGTTTTTTGAAATATATTATTTATTATTGTATTTGCAGAGTTTCCGATGAAATAGAAGCACTAAAGGCGATTTTATTAGATGATGAATTAGACGTTAACGAAAATGAAAGGTAAAAAATTGATTAAAAATATTATATTAAATAAAATAACATTTAAAGTTTTCGTCGATAGCGAGAATGCAAATTTAAGATACTGAAATAAAATTTTACTTATTTAATTAATTTTTAAGTGGAGAGCCAGAATCGATAGAAGTGCTGGTATTTCCATCAACTGCCGAAGACTCACAGTCACAATATGTCTGCGTTCGATTGGTTGTAAAATTGCTTCCCGGATATCCCGATGTGTCTCCGAAAGTTAGTCTTCGAAATCCACGAGGATTAGATGAAAATAGTGTCAATCTAATTGAATCAGAAGCGGAAGCAAAATGCAAACTGTTTGCCGGTCAACCAGTTATGTTTGAATTGATTCAGGTGAATTTTGATATATTTGTATAAAACTATGTACGAAAATATGTGATTTATTTATTATAACGAAAAAAATATTTCTTTGCAGCTTGTAAGAGAACATCTTACAAGAAATAACTTGCCAACTGGGCAATGTGCAGTTTGTCTGTACGGTTTTCGTGAAGGAGATGAATTTACGAAAACAGAATGTTATCATCATTTTCATTCCCGTTGTTTGGCAGCACATGTTGCCGCGGCAGAACGTTACTATAGAGAAGAACAAGAGAAACTTCCTCAATGGCAACAAGATGCCAAAGACAAATTTCAGGTAATTAATTCAAAGAAATGAAACTGAGAATATTTAAAATATTTATCGAAATTGTTGTTAATTAAAAATTAACATTTTTAAGGCAATTTGTCCAATATGTCGTGAGTCTATAAACTGTGATGTAGAAAATCTTTGGTCGGCGCCTCCTCCGATTGACGTTGAAGCTGCCACGGAATTTGCCGTAACCGCGGAATTACGAGAATTACAAAAACAAATGGCCGCGTTGTTTCTGAAACAACAGGCACGCGGTGGAATCATCGATCCCGAAGCCGAAGGCGTTAAAATGTTAGTCCGAACCGAGGACGAACAAACAAATTCCAATCGAAACGAATCTAGTCATCCCCCAGGACCTAGTACGAATGCAAATACCCATACAAATTCTAGCCAATCAGCGGTATGCTTTTCTTATTACAATCAACCTTTATTTTATCGGTTTTATTCGAGTCAATGCATGCCTCAGTATTTTCCTTTGTTATTTTAATTTAATCTAATCGTATAGATATTATGTAAATATATTATAGTTTTTTGATTTTGTATCTCTGTTATTGTAAAATTGTTTAAATATATGTTTTTGTGATAAATAAGCAATGTCTATTATTTGATTGAACATTTAGTTGCACGAAAGTGATCATCAGACCTCGCAATCGAATCAACAATCGTTGCAACAGCAACAAAATTCTGCGCAACAATCGGTGTCATCAAATCGGCAGAACCATAATCACAATCGGCATTCGCGTCATCATCATCAGGGTCATCGATATAGAGGGCGCGGTGGACGCTCGTCACATTATAAGCGTCATCTAGATAATGCAAAACAAACGGACGCTGCGGCTCCTAGATGACAATGGATAATCAACGCAACTAAATTTTTCATGCAATCGCTTTTAGGGCAATATTTAGTATGCAATAGCGATATAAACGTAATCAATCCAAACTTCAATAGCTCAATCATGTCTAATCAATATTTCAATTTTGTTCAAGTAACAGTATAAAACTCATCAAGATCAAAACTTTTGTAATCATAACATACAATCATTCAGTTTTTTGTAAATCTTTTTGATGTTCATATAATAATATTAATAATGAAGTATTGAACAGATAGTATGTTTCTGGAATGATTTTATGGATAATAAAATAATGTACACTTTATTTAGTGTATTTTAATGTATTTAATTTATATTTTTATAAATAAAAATGATAATCTATCCTTTATATGTATTATATTACGTAAAAAGTATCTGCTCGCTATAACTGTATATTATGGTATAAATGGAACATATAGTTCTATTTTAAGAACTATTATTGATCAATACTTTATTATATTTTATTATATTTAATTATATTTAATATATTTAAAGTAGTTAAGTATATTACATTACTAAAACGATGAAATGTAATGAATTTTATTTCTTGTCGCATTTTATTTATTATTATTTAAGAAATGCGTTTTAAGAGACTTTCAAACAATATTTGTTTGACTATTTTTGTAAACTTTTGTTAAGAAAATGTGTTAATGTACTAATATGTAAAAATTATATATTCTTTTAATTGTATGTTTTGTATATCAATTAGAATAGCAAAATGTGTCAACTATTGACGAATTTTTTATTTAATTTGATAAAATAACATGTGTATGAAATATTTCTCTCAAATTTATAAATTATTGTCCTGTTCCACATCCATGACACTAATCTTATTAATATTTATAGAAAAATTAATTAATCACGATATTGTAACAACAACAAAGTAATTAGTTGTACAAACTTTGCAAAAAAAGATCAATTTCACGTTTTGCTATTGAGAAAATGTTTTATGTAATTTACAATCTGTATTTAAACTTTTTTCTGTGAAAGCTTCATATATTAGTCAAATTGAAAATAAAAAGGAAAAGAATCAGAAAAACTTGCTGTTTTTACATTTCATATATACATAATTAATACAAGTTATTTCGCGTCCATTAAAATTTTTTAATTTTTTGATATTAATATTTTAATTTAATATTTTATTTTTGTTTATGCAACTATATAGTTAGAATAATTATTTTAAATGATAACATTGGTGTAAAATGAATAAAATACAAGAGACAATAATTCAATTCAAATGTATAATTTATTTAAATAATGCAATAAATTAACATCCATTTATTAAAAGAATAAATGTATAGCAAAATCGAACAAAATTCAAAATATTGCAATTTTGGGATTATTTAAGCTATTGACACTGCACTGAACAATATTTGTAATAGAATACTAATGTTCAAATCTATGAATCTAACTCTGACATTCTTTACACAAAATGCATGTATGCCTGACGAGGATTATTATACATGATTCTTAAAATGTAATCATAATGTAATTACATTCACTTGCTGTACAGAATACAAGTAATAAAATACAAAATTTGTATCTATTAAGATCCTCATTAATAAAATTACAGAATTAATTAACATGTGCCGAAACTTTTTATAATTTAGTAGATAAATTTCTGTATAAATATTATATGTTAAATAGAGTAGAAATTTGTCGAAGAAAATGAATTGTCACTTTCATTTTCATAATCACTTGTTAGTGATAATCGATTTGTCTCAAAATCGTTATCACTTTGATACTGTTTCATTTTGAGCTCTAAGGTTGTTATACTTTGTTCGACAGGCTTCAAGAAATTTTCACTTTGTGATAATATGTTTGATATCTTGGCTAGTAACTGAGGATCAAGTCGTGGTGGAGATGGCAAACTATCTTCTGTGATCTGTTTTTCAGTCATAATTTCCTAAACCAAAAAAAAAAAAAAAACATTTAAACATATAGTTGTTAATTTTGCTTAAAATATAGCTTAAAAATATATTACAATTATAATTTATAAATTTAACATATAATTTAAACACTTGTTTTGTAAATTCTTTTAATTAATAGCTTAATTAAGAAATTAGCTTACCTCTGTTTGATTTAAATTCCCGGGTTTCTTCATAGACTTATCTTTCAAAACTTTCTTCTTTCGACAAAGTTTACAGACATTTTCATTCTTTAATATTTTTAGTTTGTGCTCCAACATGATATTCTTATTTTTCAGTACCTTATACCTCGATATCAAGTTCAGAATTTGCGACTGAAGCTGGGAAATAATACCTCCCATATCCCTCTGTACATCTTTTGAAAATAGTAACATATCGTCCAATATCTCTTTATCACTTAATAAATGCAAGTCAACAAATTCACTTCGCGCGGTGATTTGATTTACATGATTACAATCACTGTATGTTTTTTTCTGGTCCTCTGTGATACAGTTTTTCTGCTGATTTAACATCGTTAAACAATCCGGGGAATTGGTTTCCTCTAATAAATCCGGTAAATTGTTCAGTTTCTTTGATAATAAACTCTGATCATTATCAATAAGCGGCTCAACAATATTTTTGGCACAATTATCAACAAGCGTAATTTTTTTCAATTTGTCTTCCATTCTTTCTTCAATTTGACAGGTTTTGTTTGTTGCGATCCAAGATGATTCGCAATTGTGATTTGCAAAATAATTTGATGTCATTTTCTCATTGTTTTTGTAGACAATTATAACATTCTGAAAGATAATTTAAAACGTATGATAAAGTCACTTTTCTCGTCAATCTGTGACATTTTTCGTGCATGTTTACTTACGATTCAATGTTTTCATCTGTCATTTTTGGAATGACAGATTCCTATATTATTTAATATAATTGTTTGTTCAGTTTGTTGCGTAACGTTTATTTAAATTTTTACAACATTCAATAAACCATTGGAGAAATTAAATTCATTTAGCATACTTAATCTCACGAACAATTTTCAGTCGTTTCATTTTTATCTGACACTACTTGAGATTGCATTGTGTGTTTCGTACCTGAATATACCTACACATAGATGAGAATAGATGAAGTGTACACGGATATATCAAAAGACGTGAAAGCAACTCGACTCGATACCTACTAACCATCTCAATACGTTTGCGCGAATTTCTCACTTGTGCGCAATTGCCACCTTGTACATTTGCGGTAAATTCAAAATTTGCGCACTTTTTTGTCGTCCATTTCGAACAGTATTTATGAAATTGTCATAAAAACTTGTTCCAAAACAAGTTATGTTACATTTGTATCATTTTCTATATGAAAACAATTATTTAATATATATTATCCTTAAAAATTTTTCCAAAGTATCCAAAATTAAAATTTGTATTTGTTAATAATATTTTTAAATGTATTATATTAAATTATATAATTATTAAATACATAATATTATTAATTAATAAATTATTATATTGAAGCTGAATAAAAAATGAATCTTTATAAAATGTATACATAATTTTTGTATAATTTTTATTAATATAACTGATTTAATACATTATTCAAAAACTTGTTTTTTTTTCGAAAAATATCTTGAATGGAATTAAAGATGAAACTGGTATTGTCACAGCGTTGTGTCAAAGTATTACAGATCAGAGGATACTTTCACATGTTGTACCTAGTCTTACCTGTGAACCATATTTTTATGTTCCCATGGAAAGATGAGGTCTATAACCACACACATATATGGAAATGATAACAGTAGTAGTAAACTCCATGCCAAGCATTGTGAGCGATGTGATGTTACGAAGTGAGCTATTTACATTTTTTACAAATTTGTGTTATATTTACAGTTATAATATAGTCGAAAGTAGTAATTCATCAACTTTAGACTGTTGTAAATTTACTAATAAATTGTATATACTAAATATGATGCAGTTTTACACATTGATTCCAGTGTATTATTAGCTATTTTACACACAGCAAAACATTTGGAATGTCCAACTTGTTGCACATTTCAACTTTTGTGCAACTTGTTGTACATTCCATGCTATTATTATGTCGAAAAAGTGAAGAGACAAGTAATATTGAAACTCTATAATATTGTATTGAAACACATTGATCTATGTATAATGGATCTTCATCGACCAATTTTTTAGAAGGTAATTTTGCTGTTTCTATTTGTGGAACAATATTGAAGTATGGTAGTGACAAGTGATGGCCTCTCGAATTGTGTCATATTAACTTATTGTACCGTAATTTCATCAGAAATTGTTTGCTTAATAACTATAAGAGTTCAAAAAATAATTAATATAATTTGTTAAGAATAATAAAAGAGTATTTGTTTAAAAATTGAAGAAAATAAAAGGTAGATTTTATTTTGGAAGTTAATTTGTGTCGCGAAGTATTATCTATAATAATTTTCTTATTATTACTAATTAAATATAATTGTAATAATTAAGATGAAACTAAACTGAAAAAAGTATTTTGTATTTAAAATTTAAATTAAAACTTGCTGAAAAGTTGCTTAATTGTTAAACTACAAATTTATTAAAAATAATTAGCTATATAATCTAAAATTCAGTTTACAGTAAGAGAAATCATATTATAATTAATGTCTTATGCTACATAGCCGATAAATAATGTGACTCTAACAGTAACTCAAACAATTTCTTTTTTTTTACGAGAGACACTACCCGCATTTCTAGACTATATATAACTATAAGTATCTTGATTATTCCAATGCAATGGAGTATAATTAAAAATCAAACATTTTCATCACAATTTAGAAAATATAAAATTATAAAAATTATAAATTAAACAATCTCAATTAATTGCAGATAATGGAATGGATAAGACCATTGAGAACATATTTGCCGATCTCGTATCGACGATGGGATCCTCAAGTGTACCGAAGCACCCGGACTACCGAGTCGGATCGGACTCAGTGGACCTGGGTTATCACACCCTCGAGAACAACGCCTATCGCCTGTTGTCCTCCTGTTCAAGAGCTGCACTAACAAAGCATGTGCTACCAAAAATCAAACATTGTTACGAACTGAACGACCTCGATGACAATCTACTAATTAAAATCTTCAGTCATCTGACAACCCGGGATTTATGTTCGGTCGCGCAGACCTGTCGAAGACTTTGGGAGATCGCGTGGTCGGCTTGTTTGTGGCGCGACGTGCAAATTCGATATCCTCAGAATGCGTCCGTGGCGCTCAACGTGATAGCTCGTCGTGGTTACTCGGGCCAAATTCGTCGACTATACCTCGACGGCATCAACGAGATTGCCAACAGCCTTAGCATCTGGTCGTTTTCGAATTTAACTAGTCTCACAATAAGACACGCCAAACGTGCCACAGACTCGGACATCACCACAATTTTGGACAACTGTATGCAACTTCGAGAACTAGATCTAACTGGTTGCATCTCTCTAACCAAGGCCCACAGTGCGACTATTTTGCGCCTGGAGAGTCTCGATCTGAGTGACTGCCATGGTATTGACGATGCGGGTCTTGTTCAAACCCTCGCCCATACGCCGTATCTATCGAGACTCTACTTGCGACGGTGTATTCGCATTACGGACACCAGTCTGGTTGCCATAGCTTCTTACTCGTCCAGTCTCAAGCAATTGTCTGTCTCAGATTGTACGAGGATTACGGACTTTGGGGTTCGCGAACTCGCAGCAAAACTTGGTCCCTCGCTCAGGTACTTGTCTGTGTGCAAGTGTGATCAGGTTTCCGACGCTGGCCTGATGGTTGTGGCGCGACACTGCTATCGACTGCGTTACTTAAATGCTCGCGGATGCGAGGCACTTAGCGACAGTGCGATGCTGCTGTTGGCGCGAAGTTGTCCGAGATTAAGGGCATTGGATATTGGCAAGTGCGACATTGGGGATGCAACTCTGGAGGCACTTTCCACTGGTTGTCCGAATTTGAAGAAACTCTCACTCTGTGGCTGTGAACGAGTGACGGATGCCGGTCTGCAGGCTCTAGCTTATTACGTTAGGGGATTGCAACAGCTGAACATCGGAGACTGTTCACTTGTCACTTGGGTTGGATATCGGGCAGTAAAGAGATATTGCAGAAGATGTGTTATTGAACATACGAATCCGGCATTTTGTAGCTGATGATATTTTCAACAAACTTTAATGAGAATTCAGTCATTTCAAACTGTACAATCAAATTTTATGGTGATCAAATTTTACGAATCACTGTGGATAATAATTTAACGTGCTTTGATTGCAAAGTCTTTGTGTTTCAATTATTGTATGATTCAAAATATATTTATTTCGCCTTGCTGGTTGAACGGTAATGAGAGTTCATTTTTTTATAAATAAAGTAGTAATATATTTTGTCCATGAATTATTTCATGATTCATAAAAAGTTCAACTACAGATTTTTAGTAAAGAAACTTAGTTTTTAATGTTATAAATCAAATTTATTTAACTTTAGCATTCACTTTGCGAGTTATTTTTAGAATTTACTTTAGAGTTATTTTAAAAGTGATACTTTAGTGCAATTTTATAGAAAGTAATACCGAAGAGAATTTACTTGATAATTTTATATTTGTATCATTAGAGTAACAAGTTTTAATTTCAATTTAAATTTGATGTAGTAAAAAATTAATCCAATTACAAATAATAAATTATAATAATATACATGAAATTAAAAACGTATTTTGTTGTATGATATATTATTTACAATAATGATGACTAATTGTAACATAAAAAGTATGTATACGTTAATTAATATATTTCTCTATCTGTTTTTATATATAAACTGTTATATCTACGCGGAAAGAACAATTTTATTGAATTTGTTTGAATTAGCTAAATTTTTCGTTAATTATTACGTATTTGATAAAATTAATTGAAATTTAGCTAATTCAAATAAAACGTTCCCCGTTGTAAAATAAAATCCAAATTATTAATCAATGATTGAAGGATCGGATGCCATAACGGAACAACTCTCGTTTACTTTAGATAAGCAGAGCCGTTACTGTATCCTTCAATTATATTTGCGTATATTATATATATGCGTATATTATATACAATGCGTATATATATATATATATACCCAGTATATTAAATAAATAGAAATAATAATTTTTATATGTAATGTTTCTAATTAAACTAAATTGAAAATGTTGTAATCTTCTTTATATCTATCTATTTATATAAATAATGTTAATTTTGTTTAATTTTACATGTGAATTAAAAAATGATTATAAAATCAGTATTATGATAGCGTCATTTTTATTCCTGTCCTGTTATGCATAAGTAATTATTTTTCTCACGCGTGCATCGAAAAAACATCTTCTCTTTCCTCAAAAGTAGGACAAAAGTGAAACATTTATGTGGGATAATTTTGAAATTTTTATTATTCCATTTTTTATTTCAATATGAAGAAAATAGTTAATGATATTTTTAATATGAGAATTAGTATATTTTGTACCAAGGGAGATAAAATCGAAAATTCTTGTTCATACCTACAATCAGGGCAGAAAAATGCTTTACTGTCCTAGAGCGGAAAAGAATATTTTGTATGAAAAAACACACTTATGTGAGTTGAATTGTATTATTTTTTTTCATTATATTCTTATTTGCCGAATATTCCATATATATCAAAATCAACTTGATGACTTATTCCAATATAGAAAGTACATATAACAAAAATGATGGATTTAAATAATTTTTATTATTTTCAATTCTTTTAAATTGAATGTATTTTATTTCATAGAATTTAATAACATGCCAATTCAAATGACGCGCGGAACGCGTATGATATCTAGAGTACACTAATGACGTTTGCTTTGTTGCCGAAACCAAACCCATTTTTACTTCCGTCTTTTTCTCTCACATTAGATTTTCCATATAGATGAAGTGAGAAACTAAAAACTGAATCAGGTTTCGGCAACAAAGAACACGCTATAAATTCGCACACATGCGCAATAGATTAACCTAGCAAACTTCAAGACAATGAAATTAGTTCTGCTTTCATTCGTCCACGTAAGTTCAAAATGTATAATAACATTGCAAAGTTGCATTTCATAAAATGAATTCATCAAGAAGATATGAATTAAATGTTGTCGTCAATGTTGCACTTATTAATTTGTGAACATATTCATCACATTCATGATAAGAAAAGCAAATTACATACGTGATAAAAAAGATATACGAAATAAGTTTTGAATGGAAAATTTGTTATAACAATAAAAAGTTGGATTTGACAAAATGAGACCGGCACAAAGAAGGTCGCGAGGATTGGAATATGGAATTGTATTGTTAATTATGCAAGTTCTTAATTATGGGATTGATAAAATTCCACCTGCCACATTATTTGGAGTTGTTGCACAGGTATTATTTATTATATTATTAAATATTGTATTCTAGAAAATTTTTTTAACTTTCGTTTTTTACTTTAATTTACCAATAAAAACAATATTAATGTATATTTTAACTTATATTATATTAAATTGATTTCCAAAATTAATTGAATGACTTTAATTTTTTCACAGGCCTTAATTTACACAAGACTTATCAAGTTTGATTGGACTGTGGAGAGTATATGTATATCAAGTCTTAAGACATTTAAATACCATGATTTTCGATCATTCTTCATATCAAATTTTGAACACGGTTCAGACATGCATCTTTACTACAACATGATATCATTTATTTTCAAAGGATCATTTCTCGAGCCACTCTATGGAACAACTAATTTTGCCGTACTTATAGTCATATTGTCGGCAATGTGTAGTGCTATGTATGTATCCCTGGGTTATGTACTTCTACAAATAACCGGCGATTATTCTTATTTCACCGCATGTGCCGTTGGCTTTTCCGCGGTATTATTTGCGTTAAAAGTTATCGTAACTTGTGAAGAAAACGATAGGACTGTCGATGATGGAACAATACAAACGGGCAAATTCACATGTTGGATGGAGTTAATTCTCATCCATTTCTTGGTGCCAAATACGTCATTGGTTGGACATTTAGGTGGAATTTTGGTTGGCTGTTTGTATTGTTATACGTTTGTTGGCGAAATGATTGACGATAAAATTCAATGGATCTCTGGACGACCGATTATACATGAAGAAGCATTTTATCGAAGACGAAGTTACATTAGAATTTAAGACTGAATGTTCTATTAAATGAAGAAAACATAAATAAGGCACAAAAAACTGTTGGTTTACATGTTCAAAATAAATGATGTATTTGCAAAATTACTTTTGTAACATGTAAATTTCTTTATTTTCTGTAAAAAATTGAAGTAATGTATGAATTATATGTAAGAAAGTTCTGTAAATGATGTTATACATATTATTATTTTATAAAAATACTTTTTACAATTACTAGTATATGCAGTTGACAATAAAGTCGTTATTTTATTAACTAAAGTAATTATTTATAAACTTTCCTGTAACACTTTGTACAATGTGTAAAGAGTAATAATCTCAGTTTCTCTCGCAGCTGGATTTGAAGTGAATGGATTCGCTGAAATTATTATTATTAATGGCAATAACAAATTTAATATAACTTTTAATTATTTTTACTAATATAAGGTAGAAGCACCGATTTCCGACATAATATGTAAGAAAGAAACAGAAATAGTATTTTCAATGTTAAATATCAGAAACTGGCTCAGTCACCGAAACCGGTGCCACTATCTTAGTTTATATATTTTTAAATGTTAAATGTGATACTTACCAAAAAATTCAATGTTTCGATTTAATGGAACATTATAAAATGTAAGATAAGCACTCATTTTTTCTAAAATATTGACATCAGCATGGGAAACAGTTCCAAACTTAATATATTCTTGTAAAGCTGAATGAAGATCTAAAATTTAAATATTGCAATGTAATTTATGAACACCTCTAATATTTTTAATTGAATTCTGAAGGGATTAAGTTGGATTTAAAATTATACCTGATTCCCAAGAATCAACAATTTGTGCAGTCTTTTGTTTGATTGCCAAAATGCTTTCCAAATTAAGCAATCTGTTTTCTTCCTCGGAATAGTTTTTAATCAACGATATCAGTTTGATTTGCCACATCATGTAAGCCGTCGGTCGTATATCAATTTCTTCAACAATTTTGTACAAACTCATCCAAAATGGCAAAAGTGTAATTTTATCTTTAACAACACACTCGTACACAATTGTCGCAAAAATTTTTACAAATGTTTTTTCCATTTGTGACAAGTGCTTTGAACCAGCATTTAAATTACATTTTGACTCAGCTGACATTGATGTCTCGACAATTTCCATCTTTTGACTTATATTTTCAATTTGACTACTCGACTCGAACGCCGTTTTATAAGAGTTAACAGTATTATTGATAACATTCTTTTCACACAAGTCGTTCAATTTCTCGTCCTCGTCTTCATTGTCGATTTTGAAATTCGACAAAAAGTACTTGACAATATTCAAGACTGTTTTATCGTTTGTGAAGGATGTTATATGTTCCGCACGAGCTGTCCAAACGACAATATTGCTGGTTGTTAAAGGTTGAGCAATAGAACTTCGAAAACCCTGAAATAAAACAAAAAAAATAAATTTCAAATATATAACTTGCATTTTTTGCATAATTAATTTTTTTTATTTACGTTGGGATCTTCGATGTACGACAGACAGCCAGCACGTTGTTTTACGTCTAAGGTACCGCATTTATTCAGCATTCCTTCTAACAGATGCCAATTGTGGCCTTTTTCAAAAACAATTTGCCAGTAACGATCGTCTTTGAGGGTAACTTTGATCAAACTGTCTAACTGGGGCAATAAACATGGCGCTTTTATCGTCGTTTCTTGTCCCACTGCAAGCTCATTTGAAGCAAATGTTAAATGTACACTTGCATAGCAATATTGACCATTGTCTATGTCTTTTGGTAAAATCAATCTTGGTTCACAAGCGAGAACGTATAAATGTCTTAGTGCTTGCAGATGGTATCTGCAAATTATTAAAATAGACATTGTCATTATTTATGTCATTTATTTTGACATCAATTAAATTATGAAAACTTGCCTGTTATCATTGCTATGCGTTGGAAATTTAGGGAATAGCGAAATAATAAGCGCTGCAACGGCACTTGGACTGTTAGACAATGTGTACCTTCCACCACCAAGAAACAGAAAACCCAATGCCATGTGTGTTGCTAAATGAGAACCGTACGTAACAACACTGTTTGCTACTCCAACACGTGTTCTTATGTGTCTGCACACTCGCATTACCTATCAATGTAATAGTAATTAAGAATATAATTTATTTTAATATAAAACGGAAAGCAAAGACTGTAGAAATGCTTACTTCCAAATTGCCAGTTCCAGCCATGACTATAGATGTTGCTAAAAGTATAACATTCAGACAATTTTCAATAGTCGATTTCCCTGCCAATTCTGCAATTGATTTGTGAGAAAGGGATACAAATGTCTCGGTATAATTATAAAGTGTCGTAAAAGCCGACATATTAGCAGTGCCAGCGTACTTTAGTCCTAAGGCTAAACAAGCTCCAGCGATGATGTTGCAATATGCTTGACTGTAAAAAAAAAAAAAAAAAAAACAAGTTTCAAATAAATATTTCAATAATAATTTTTTAACAT
>JABFPJ010000711.1:0-34534 GCA_022817425.1 Gryon sp. ZL-2020 | reverse complement strand
TTAAACAGTAACTTGACCACAGAATTCCCATTAACCGAATAAATTCTGTCAAAAACTGGAAAATTTACTTTCTGAACACAAATTTTTATTGACTTTTTAAAGAATTTTTGTGCATGAAAGGAAAATTCTGTTTTTAACAGAAACTTTCATGTTAATGGTAATTCTGTGGTCAAGTTACTGTTTAAACAGTAATTAATTGTAAGTTATTTTTCTTAGTGTATTTTACTGTTTGCGTCAAACATTAAGCTGGTATTACAACAGCAATAGCATGTTGGATAAGCTATCGCCTCTTTACTTGCGAGATTCTTGGTTCGATTCCCGATGATGATGATGATTGGTTTTAATATTTGATTTCATTAATTTTCATTGATTTTTGGTTGAAAAATCGTTTGCATTTGAATAAAATAGATTATATTTGTGAAAATATTTGAATTAGATGAATGTTTAAAAACATTATAAATAATAAATTAAAACGTGAAAACAGTGTGAGTTGAATTCATATTTAAAAAATATGTATGACATTAAATAAAGGAAAAAGAAAGAATATGGAACACATAATTGTAGAGAAACATTAATTTTTATGTTTATTTGAAATCCTTATCCCTTTTTTAGAAATCAAAATTGAAAGTATGAATGTTTGTAAATTTCACAAAAGAAGTAAAAATGAACAATTTTGTCGAAAAATTAAAATAACTCAACTTTTTGAATAATGTTTCATTTTATGATTATTTTTAAATAAAGTTAATTTGGTAGTCTGGCATAGAACCTACATTACACAGTCGATACTTTGCATACAGGATTGATTAATATCGTAAAATTTACGATCCAGAGAATAGGCGGGATTGTTATCGATAAGCATTATCAGAAAATCTGTTTGCGCCTTGTTCGGTAATTTTAAAAGACCAAATAAACTATATGTACATCGTATGGCAAATCTGTCACGTTGCTGACGCGAATCCGCTGCAACGCAAGCGTATAATTTATCGGATTTGAAAAAGGCAGGTGTAAAATGCATGGATTTTACACAGAGCATAACAAATAAATATAGGGATCGGCACTCGGCTCTGTAACACTCTGACCAATAGGAAATGAATGCAGTCCAAGTGCATAGCGTCAGTAATGCAGTGGTCTGGTAAAATCATCGATCAAACATGCTTACTTTACACTCGTCATTTCACTAAAATCAATTCCTATAAAAAAACAATGAAATGAAAAAAGCAGCGTTTCACTTGATCTATCGATAACAACTTTTAAATAGTAGTTTTTAAGCGTAAAGCAATACACAAATATACAGCGATATATTTCTTCTATTCTCTCTTTCTCTTTGACAGAAAGTGTAACAAATATACTGTTAAAAAAATGAAAACATTCAAATGATGAAGTATAAAATTTAATTAAAATTCATTGTCAATTGAATCGCGATCCAAGCAATTATGAAAGTATGAATAGTTTTAATAGCGCATCCACGTGTCTCTGAGAAAATGAGGGTTATGAATAAATAACACAGATGAGATGGCAAAGATGATGTTTGTGTTGGTGGACGAAAGTAACGGTAGTTGGGGTAATGCGGTAGAAGCAAACGCAAGGCCCACCAGCTATGAGTAATATTGCGGGGCATTTCCACCCGAGAGAGCGTGGGGTTGCATGGGATTGAGAGTGAAAGACTAGATTGGCTGCGACGCAAGACAAACAAGGTCAGAGCAAAAGAGAAAGAGAGGGTGGCGTGAAGGGAGGAGCACCGATCCATCAGCGTCCCTCCACCCTTGCCTTTCCGCCACTCTCATTTTTCTCCACGTTCCGCGCTCCATCATTCCGCGTCACATCCGCCCTCTTTCATCCTTGCCAGCGTAACCACCCTCTCTCTACATTCTCTAACGCGGCTTCCTGTACTTTCCTTCCACCTACCGGTTTTACCAACCCACTGATTGCACTTTCCAAATTCATTACGCGCATTTGCCCTTGGACTTCAACTTATTCTTCATGAATAAACCCGATATAAACTTTTAATACCTCTAACATACAAATGTTGCAGCCATAATCGAAAAGAAGAAGAAAAAAAAAGAGAAGATAAAGTATTTCCCGCGGTTATTAGTTCCACTAAGTTGACGTTATAATATAATATACGCAAGTGCAGAGAAGCTCACAATATGAAAAAGTTATCGGAATGAAAGGTAAAAAAAAAGGTTGATGACTTGAAGAATTGCTGCAGCTGATAATAACTTGATGAACGATCAATCAGAGTCTATAAATAATTTCCAATCATGCGCTTAGCCACTGAGTAAATGCAATTCCTCAAGGCTTAATGTCATTACGTTTTGCTATTCACACGATTACAAGTTTTAATACATTGTCGTGCTAGTAGTAGCAATGTGATGTACAATATTTCACGAGACGTAATAAGTCTTAGACTCGCATTAGCGGAGCTTCCCTGCTTTCATGATGTCCCCTTTTTAAATTTCTCAAACTAGCAGTTGGGTTTTAAAACGGGATGGTCGAGTGATGCGCCACCTCTGTAGTAATCATCATCAACATCATCATTATTATCGCCGTAGCTCTCGTCTCTGGTCCCCATTCCGTCCCATCTCATTTCATCTTGCCTTGTCTGAGTCGTAAGTCTGCACACATTACTATTAGCAGTAACGATAACCACTGCAGTAGCAAGTACTTCTCAACACGATCTTTTGTATACTCGATCATACACATTTTTCTTTTCGAAGTAATGTGAAGGCGCACTATAATTGTTCTGTCATTCGACGGCATAAAAATGTTAATTAGAATTGCATTTACATGATTGGTAACTATAAACTTAATGATGCTTCATATAAATTAGATTGTTAACATTAATATTTTATCATCTGAATGATTATTAATAACACGTTACTTAGTAAATTTGTAATTGCATATATATTGATAAATGACTCATTGTAACTGTGTGTGTATAAATGATTATTATAATTTCAATGACGAAATATAAAATGACGATTTACTACCATATTTCTGTACAAGTGGTGTAATCAAATACACATTACAGTGATATGCTTGTCCTGTCCGCAATGTCTCTCATTCTTCCCAGTTCAAGAATTCTTTATATCCATTCAACAACATGCTATCTACACAAGCGTTTCTTGTAAATGATGCGATGGACGTTTTTATCATATATCACATGAGAGCAAAACACAAGAAGATTACGAAATTTGGGTATATATATAGATATGTATTTTTTACTATACATAATCCTTATTGTTATATAAAATTTTACGAAATATAGTTTTGAGTTAGTCTAACATAGTTAACAGAGATAAGTCAGTTAACACTGCTTTTAGTGGTTGAATTGCATAAGTTACTCAATGTTTTGTGCCATGACATGAGCATCCTTATAATCGGTAATTACTTGCCCGCGAGCCGTGCATGCAATGTGGCAATCACGATCGTCGACAAGAATCAAGACAGATCGTACATCAGTGTGAGATAAGTATCACGCAGACCAAAAAATTTCGATTGAACTCTTATTACTGAACAGCACTTAATTGACTTGCACGTTACTTGTAATCATAACTCAACAAGAAGTGAGTTGGCAAGAAATTGAGAATAACTAAAATCTATATATTTATGAATACAACTTTTTTTTTTACACAAATGGTGTTATTTTCAGAGTTAAAAATACTTTTCATCGATCATTTAGTTAATAGCATTATTAATGTTTTAAGACACATTATTGAAAATTCAATTTTTTCTTTACATCAATAGATATCAAACAAAAGATTTGAAATTGAAATTAAATATTTCAAAGAAAATGTGTAAAACATTTTTAATTTAAAAAAATTCAAAAGTTTAAAAGTATAAATTTTAAAGTTGGGCAAAATTCATCAACAAATTAATATGCCTTGATCATTAACTGAAAGAAATTAAATGATAAAAAAATCTATAATCAAAGGAATCTTGCTTGTCACGAATCTTGGATGATCGTAAGACATAAATATGCATGTCCGCACAGACTTGTGAGTCGTGTGTCGTGATTGTTATATCTTCATCTGACTGGATGTAGTAGGGTGGTCCGGTAATACATTCAAAGTTGGACGTAGGATGTATAAGAGACAGAAGGGGTTGGAGACCAGTCGAAAGAGGGACCAGAGATACGATGGGATGAGGTGAAGCAGGGGCACAGGGAGGTTTCTCGTGTTTCATTTCCTGAGCTCCTATATAACTTTGTGCTCAACTCGACACCAGATTAATAACGGCCCCACCTATCCTATTCTATCCCACCCCGAATAACTTTACCTTGTTGTGTGTACTCTACACTCTTCCCTTCCTTCCCTCGCTCTGTCGCACAATGTATTTATCTCGTACTCCAAACTTCTCTTTTCATCAACATATATTTGTCGCTCTCAGTTTCTAATGTTCATATCGAAACGTTACACGCTGCAAATTCTTCACGTGTTTGAACCATCTGACTTGACCAGTAACCTTACAAACATTTGCAAATTATGTTCGTTTATTCTCATCATTTGTCATATCGAATAAGTTGTTTCAATATATATTTTGTAAATATACTATACGTAATTACAATATTTATACTTATATTTTCTAAAATTCTTTAATACTTTGGTAAAACATTTCTTTTTATTTCTCCGATACTAAATGTTACCGCATAAAAATATATTTGTGTAAATATATATATATATTTTTTTTCAAACATAAATAATTATTGCTGACTGACCATGTCGAAATCAAATATGATATATTTTAAAATATTGCTTCTTGGGGTGAAACTTGTTCAATCAACAAAGGAATATTCTAGATTGGGGTCGTCTAAATAAGCGAGAAGGGGTGTGATTATAAGCATATTAGCTTGCACACTACGCACGAAACATTCGCGTTACTAAAACACCAACCTGTCCGAGCCGAGTTACTACGTTGCATAAAAATATGATATTGACTCGATGTCTACTTAAAATTAGCAAAAGTGCAAAAACCTCCACCCTGATGAGTTTATAATTACAGCAATTCTAAAGGCGTCGGCATGCAAGTAGCTCATTTCTGAATAATCGCAACACGTTTTGTTTCAATTACAAAAAAAATGTTTTTTTAAGCGTAAAAGCATGCCCTGAAAATGAAGATTGCCCTTCTACGAAATAAACACTAAGGAAAATATCATCAGTTGTTTTAACTGACGAATTCAGTAAACAAATTATAGTTATTGATTCTACAGTAAGTTTAACTGATATTTTCAGTTAAATTTTCAGTATAACTGAATATTCGGTTTCTTAAGCTATATAATTTCCCGTTAAACTAAGCGATTCGTAGTATTAACTGAATATGTTACGAGTATTTAGCAGTTAATTTAACTGCTAAATTTATTTTCAATATTTTATTTTACACAGGATTTGATTGAACCTAGTAAAGCTTTCTAGATTATATTTTTAACTTGTCCAATTTCAATTGCAATTAGTTCAATTGTTAAAATATAGCTAAACAATACAGTATACTTTATTTTTATTAAGTTCAACTTGAATATTCATTATTATATCTTACAAATTTGTTGACAGTGACTGATATTTTGATATAAAAGATAACCTCAATTTTAGACATATTTGCCACTTATTGTTGTCAGTAAATATAACTAATAGTGACAGTAAATTTTACTGAACTTTTCAGTTATACGATTATTATTAACTGAAGAGTATAGTTATAATTAGAGAAATCTACTGATTTTTTGTGTGCCTAAATGACAAAAATAACTTACCGATTCTCATTTATATTAACGAAAAAATTGCAGTAGACGATGTGAATTTACAGTTCCGCATTTTAGAAGAATCGTTATCTAACGCGAAAAACATTGTTCATGCTTTTAAGCGACAGCACACATTTTGCGAATGAAAGGTGAAAGAACGCCAAAAAAGAGGATATAAAGAAAAGAGTAAAGACGAATGCTAGAACATCGTAGCGTCAAGCCATTTCTGCCTCATTGTGGACGCCATTTGCGACTCTTAGATTGCTGGTGAAATATTTGCCGTGGTGATGGAAAAATCGCTATCGTGGGGAACTGGCAAAATAAAAGTAGCCACATTTCTTACTCGAGCCTCGAGTGCCGGCGTCTCAACCTCCTTGAGCCCTTGGGCTGCGCGCAACTCACAAAAACCGAAAAGCAATAAAGTGCCAAATATAGCAGAGTAGCTTCTGAAAGAAACTTGGAGACATTGATAGAGTTCTCAATGTTTGCTTTGCTTGCAACAAATACCGCTCAATTGCTTTACGTCTTTTAAACCATAAACCACGGTCTTTTAGAAATCCAGCTTAAAACATTACAAAACAATCTATGTTTTAGGTTAACTTTAAAAGAAACAATTAAATTTAATTTTATGATTGTCATTTAATTTAATTTTAAACAAAATACTTCGGTAATCTTGTTGGTTTAACAATAAAAATTAAATTGCCTTGTTTGCGTCTGATTTTCCCAAGAGGTTCGATAAATACGCAGAAAGTGATTTTCGCAAGGGTAGGTCGAAAACTTTCAGAGTTCCTAATTTGGGAGCAAAAGTTATGGGTTATTCTTCACGCTTGTCTAGTATAGAGAGACTTTTTCATTTCGTACAGATTACTCAGGGCAAAAGAAACATAGTAGGAAAAGAAAGTAAAGAAATCAGGAACAAACGGCGATTCCTATGGGGGCACCTTTGTGTCATTGGGCGGAACTTAGCAAGCAAATGTTTTCATTTCAAAATTTTACCTCAAATTATACGATCATTTCATGATAAAGTCATGTCGATTAAGTTTTCGAAAAATTATTTCTATTTATTTTTCAATTACATTTTTCATAATTACTTAGCCGTGTAACATATTATGCATTATTAATCATAGTTTATTGAACACTTTTTTATGCTTATATATTATATTGCTTTGAGAGATTTCAATCAACTTAAAAAGTCTATAAGAAACAATTTTAATTAACTTGAAAATAAGAAATGCATTATATATATGTGCGTGTGTGCACCCAGGTCATTAATTAATTTTCCTTCTCCTAATAAGTTTATGCTACTCGTAGTGAAGTAAAGGTTATGAGCAAGAAGTAAAGGGTACACGAAAGTGTAATCCTGGACGATCAGTGTGCGGCAGATTCGGTCTTAATGAGCCTCTGAATGATAAATGATTTCGCGAGAGCTGCGTTCTATTCTGGACTAGAAGGGTGTATTTCGTAAAGTATGGCTATAGGTCGACGTTATAGGTTGAAGTACAACATATCCATCCACTTCCATTGCTCGTATCTCCGCGTGAAGCCTTCATCTCCGCCTACGATTCCTCAAACTCGGCTCAGTACTGACCGGTAGGAATTCAAAATGGCGAACAGCGAAAGAGAAGAGCCAGCCGTAAGTGACAGCAATTTATTTTGAGACAGGACGTTTCAATTCGGCTTTCTGGCTTGACAAGCGAGACATTGATCGAGCACACAAGGTACTACCTTCCTCTCTGTGCAAGATCTCCTTTGTGAATTCGAGAAGAACGTGGATTCCGGGTCGTATTCGTCACAAAATACTTGAAATCCTTTCGGGATGCTACCAACACGTGTGATTGAGAAATTCACTCATGAACCCTACATTAATATATTAGAATATTAGTTCGTACTATACACTCTCAAAACTGTTTCTTTATTTCATGTATGAAGATTCGCGTTATTTCAACAACAAAAATTATTTGATATAGGAAGAGGTTAATTCATTTTCAGGGAAATAATTTTATAATTAATAAAATATTGCTTTAATGCTAAGAAATTAACATTGAAAATACAGTTATACTTATTGTTAGTCAATATTTTAAGACTGCATTACTTATTTCTTTTGTTTTCCAAAAATAATTTAAAAAATAATTTCATGTCACGCGGTGCTGTAAATGAAGTTTAAGACATAGGTTAGTTTTTTGCAAACTGCACTTACGGCTCCCTTGTGACGTAAAATATAGTTTGCAACATGGGAAATAAACGCAAATTCGTTTTCTGTCTTTAGAATTGTTCTCTCTAGAATTTAAGATTTTATCTCCCTTGGTAGAAAATATACTATCTAAAAATATTATTTTGTTAATGAAATATTATATATTTAAGATACGAACATTTATATAACATTGTATCATTGTTATTAATTCTTAAGATACATTTAAATGTTCGCTTTATGAAGTTTTTATACGATGTTCAGTTATGAAAACATGAATATACCCGGACTGGTCCTGGATTGGTCCAATAGCGATCCCGTATATAAAATATGTTCCTGATTACAATTTAAATGATATCTATATAATATGAAAATCCAATATTTCTAATTTTAAGAAACACGGTTGCAAAAATAGAAATTCATTATTCAAAAATATAATTATATTAGCAAAAATAATGATTAACAATTTACATAAATATTAAATAATGAAAAGAAAAATAGAAAAAACACACAAACTGTTTTTAGAATATATAGAAAAATTTATATTATCTTATATTAATGAACATAGACATAATACTAGTTAATGAAGACTATAGCGATCAATAAAATCTACAAAGTCTCTAAATTAATAAATTTACAAATATATTACATTTAATGCCAGAATAATTTATTGTATATAATGTTAAAATCATTTTGTGCATGTAAACTGGCAAAAAATGAAACTAATCATACATAAAACAAGTCTCAACAAGATAAAATGATTTAATTAATAGAACCATCAATTTGATAGTGTTAAATATTAGAGCGTCATCTATTCTGGATTAACATTCATTTATACAAATATTATTAGAAATTGACGATCATTTTTTACGATGAAAAATTGCTCAGCGATATTTCTTTTTCAAGATTAACATGTCATTTTTTATCAAGCCGATTCAATCAGACAATCTTCCAACATAAGTTTCGGGTTAAGAATACAAATCAATTGTCTATCGGTGATAATTTCCAAAACCAAGGACGAAATCTATATTTTCGTCTGTGTTGGTCTTTTTTTTTTGATCCTGAAGGAGACGCGCAACTCTGTGTTGTCGAATGAACAAACGTTAGGCTACCTGCCGACATTCTCTCGTTTGCTGGCGCGTTACGTTATTAATGAGGGTTTGGAATTATTTGGGAAACGAAAGAACCTAGAGGTTGCCCCGTACTGAAATGACAAATGCAAGGAAACAGGGGGGCAATTTGTACGCGCCACGAACCGACATATATACATTTCGCTCTTCGCCTTACTCCGTCTCTCTGGCCTTCGTATACTTTCATCTGAAAAATTGGTTTTTAATCTATCGTTCATTTTAATCATGATCACTGATTCGATTACAAATAATCGTCTTACTGCAATCACGAACGAAAATTTTTATCAAAAAACCTACGTTATATATCATAGTCAATAAAGCTTTATGTATTTATTATTGCATTTACATTTGCTTCAATAATTCGAATTATTAACATAGGTAATTACAATTTTAATTAGTACCAATTCAATCTTGTTTAACTTCATTCTGCAATAAAGCCAATAATAATGATTGAGTGGTGTGTGAAGAAATTGAAATAACAAGTTTTGAGGACAAAAATGATATTGACATTAATTGTTCATCATTTTCAAATCAAATAATAAATCTGTTATTAATGTAATATAAATTGATCATAGTTAATTGATATGACTATTTATCATAATACATACCTACCTAATGGTTATGATCGATTGTATATATGAACCTTTGTTACTTATGTATATTTATTTTTATATATAATACACACCAATTTGAGTAACATGAGTTCATGTATGTTGCATCTATACATTGCTTTCTTCTAGTCTATCGCGAGTCGCAACATCCTGCAAGCGAGGATCTTTTCGTTTCAGTAAATGCCATGCATTCATCAAGCACTGCGGGCGTCTGACGTCTCAATCCTCTCAACCTACGCGCTATTCCCTCAACACCCACATATCTATGTACGCGTTAAATGTTTGGAATTGTAACGTACTCTCTGTCGCCTGCAATTGTATGTATTACTACATGGAATATAGAATTTTAAAAAATAAATATCATGCAAAATAACATTATTTTTGCAGTTTATTTGACATTACAAGTCAAACGAAATGTATAATTTACATAATATTTTTAATACTAAATATATTTTGATTTAAATGTAAAATAAAACAAAATTTAATACTTTTATATCAATTAAGCTTTCTCTATCTTATTTTTAATTATAAATGAACAATACAGTATCATATGAATTGTTGGATGTAATAAAAAATGTAAAATATAATAAGTTAAATAATTTTAAATAACCAAGCAATTAATGCATTATTTATTAGAAAGTTAAACATGCAAAATAATTGTTAGATAAATGTGTGATTTTATGGATAGTGTCACCTAATATTTCGTAAGATTATACGATGAAATGAAAATTTCAATTTCACTTTGCGGTAGGTTATTTTAAGTTGATTTACGGCCAGGTATAACTCACATAATTGATACGGTTGAAGTTTAATTCGGTACGAATAATTTGAAAGAAAGGTTGTAACAGAAGTCGGATCAAGCGTTTGAGAATGAATCGATAGCTGTAATGATAACGAGTATCCGCGACATAGCTTCTCCAAATGAGCCAAAGATTCAGTTAATGAGCAAAATAAAGAGCTGAGATGAGATTATTCAAAGTGTCGACATTGGTTCGTGGGTGTCAGACTTTCACTGTGTAGAACGTTGTAGCGCACCAAGCGATTGGCTCTCGTCGAGCTCCTCCCAGAATCCATTAGGCGCCGAAATGGAGAAACGGCATTAATTTTAAAACCAATCCGATCGAGAAACATATACTCTATCGAGTGCTATTTATGCATTTATGTATAACCACTTGTGGTCAAAAGTGTAAGGTTAATGAGCCGGCTTAATTACCAAGTAGCCCATTACTGAGAACACGTGAGTTCAATTCAGACGTTTAATTTAATGCACTTTAGTAAATTGAATTAAAATATTGAACAATTTTTTATTTATTTCATTTTTTTCGTTCTTTTTCTACATGTAATCCGATAATTTATCAGAACGAATTCAAATATAAATTTGATTTCGTTTTTCAACAAATTGAGGAAGTCGAGAAATTATTATAAGTAATATAAAAAAAATAAAATAATTGATAAAAATAATTAAATTAGAAGACAATTTGCAAAATATTTTCAAACACTTTTACGTCACGCGATATCGTTAATGCAGTTTACGGCGTAGGTTAGTTTATTGTAAACTGTATTTACGGTTACATTGTAACGTAAAAATACAGTTTGCACCATGGGAGATAAACGTAAATTGGTAAAGTCGTAAATTCTTTTTCTTTCGCGATTACTTTTACGATTTTATCTCCCTTGGTACAAAATATACTATACTCAAAACAAAACTACCAAACTTGTAAACTTGAAATTCAACTTTAACATGTGTTTTGCTCATTTAATTTGGTAATGTCGGTTTCTTCGACCTATACGTTAAAAGAAGTGGATGAATAGCGCAGGTAAAATATATCTATTATTAAGTTTAGATACACTACAAAAACTTTCGTGATATACTTCCCAGTATATGAAAGAATGATTTATATATTCAAAAAAAGGGGATAAAAAATGTTGTGTTGACAATTATAATCTACAAAACTATTTATTTTTAACTTTTACACAATAAAAAGTAAATGAAAAATGTATTGTCAAATTTATTCACGGTAATAATTCAAAAATTAATTACACTTAATTTGTAACATTATTAAAATAAATTCCTCATTTGTTCTTATTTATTGTAATTTATAAATGACTTTCTCTTGAAGTTAATAAGTAGCAAAAAGAAGCGTAGTACAAGCATTCTGCATCTGAATTTCAATATACAATAACAAGAATAAACAAAATAAAATAAAGAGTAATGAAATCAAAAAAATGTCTTAATTTTAATGATCAATTTATGCGTAATCCAGATCTACAGAGTAAAAATGCAGAGTATGGTAGCAAGAAATGGATTTCAATGCAGAGTGGTGGGATAAAGGGGTAAACAACATGAGAGCAAGAAAGACGTGGACGAAAAGACAGAGCGAGAGAGTGAACTCTGATAAATACCTCGCCATTTCTCTTTGTACTCCCCGGCGAGAGCACAAACACGGGGCGGCACTCCCTGTTTCAACCGAAGCGGGAGTAGCTACCTAAACCTCTTGCTCCCTTCTTATTCCACGTTTCTACACTCCGTATCCCTTGTCGTTTTCGTATTTTTTCGATTATTCTTTTTATTCTTCTTCATCCCCCTCGTCTTTGCATGATTGCGTCGTCTTTCTCTTGCTTATCGTGGTCTATTTGCATAGAACAATATTCAGAACGGCAACACTCACTTGAATTGAATCACAACATTTAGAAAAAAAAAAAGAAACATTCAAGAAAGGTTACACTGCATTAGCTACTTTCAGCTACATGACAATTATGAATGGTATGAATATAATTAAAGTATTCTACTTGATTGTGGTACTTTTTAAAAGACAGAAGAAAAAACTTTGATTCAGATAAAGTTATCGCGTTTTATATATGAAAAAAAATGTTAAAATTGAATTTCATTTTGAATAGTTATTTTGATAAATTTATTTATTATTTTTTTAACAAAACAATCGGTTTAAATGTGTTATAATATTTAAAAAAAATCAATGTCTATATTTTCCCATGAAATGAAATCGTGGTTTGAAAACCCGAGTTAATCATATTGAAGGCAAGATGATTACATAGGGTCTTTCTCCGAAAACTCGTACTTAATAGCATATAATATACGAAAGCGTAAAGCAAAATCATCATATATCTAACAATTTTATACAAACGAACGTTTAGTTAGTCTAACTACAATGTTGTTGTTAAAATCTGTAATTGTGAAATAAATAAACAACAATTTTTATTTTAAAATATGGTTTGACATTAAATACAAGATGGCAATATTAATTCCATACAAATGTTGACTTTAAGCATATGTTCATTCAGTAGTATATTTTTGTGTATTATTTTTTTCGTGAGAGATGATCAAATAAATAGGAAATCACAAACAAAAAGCCACAGCTAGAATTAAATTAAAGTCAAAACATTATATAACGATTTTCAGAAAGTAAACAAGACTAATAATACTGAAATAATGTAAGCGTAATAAATGAGCAAACATTAACGCTGTGCTCGACAGTCGACTCATATTTTCGGTGGCGCTGGCAATGACGTAACATTATTCCATACTGCATTACATATCACTGACGTACATTTCTCTCGACAAAGTCTTTGTTGACATACATCAGTTGTAAAGTTTCATACACTATTTATAACATAAGAAATTTTTAAATTCTAAATGCTGAATAAGACTTAACTAAAACATGACATATTCTGAATTTCAAATTTATATTACTTGCCATGTACTTTGGTGTATAAAAAATATAGGAATTTATGTACAACAATATTTCCTTATAAAATATCATACTCTTACTTTTAAATTTCCGATTATCTAGATGAACAATTAATCTTTATACAGATTATTACAACACCAATGCTAAGTAAAAACAGTTACAACAATATGTATATATGTATAACACGTTTGCAATTTAATCATAATAATATGATTTTATTTAAAATGAATTTTTCAACATAAAGATTAAATATTTACTTTCTTTTTTACTTGAAAAAGATAACACTTTTTTAATTTTTAATTAACCACATTTTTATATTAAAATATCTACGTTTTATTTATATTACTTTGTGTTTTAATAACTGATTTCATTTTATACTCTTTAAATACAGCATTAATAATTAATTGTTAATTTT
Organism: Gryon sp. ZL-2020; assembly: GCA_022817425.1. Lineage (NCBI taxonomy): Eukaryota > Metazoa > Arthropoda > Insecta > Hymenoptera > Scelionidae > Gryon > Gryon sp. ZL-2020. Next base: position 20,752 of record JABFPJ010000711.1, on the reverse strand, counting down.
AAACTGAACAACATTGATGTATGTATATTATGTTTAAATTATAATATGTTTATTATAATTATAATACATATGCTGTGACAAGAGTCATATTATAATATCTGATCATTTGTTCGGACTGAAAATTTCCCACTGGATTATGTTACATCAACATCAAACAGAAATTCTGACATAATACAGTAATAAAGTTGTGTTTCACATATCAGACTAAGGGCTAATAATATATGATATGATAATAGAAATCAATACATTATTTCATTACGATTTTTTACATGTTTTATATATAAAATATAAATTGATTGTAAGATTTTAGTTATAAAAATATAGAAATATGAAATATGTAAGTGAATGATTTCATTTAACTCAATTATACAGTTATATAGTCAATTGAGAAGTCAACATATCTTATTAAAACAGTTTTACAAAATTAGTAAAAACTAATAAACACATGTAGATAGAAATACATAAAAGTAGTTATGTATTTTGTATGTCAATTTGTTTACATTGATTTACTTAAAAATGATATCTTTTTTGAGTTTCTAAATTTTCTTTAAAACTCGTGTTTCTAGTATTTTCAGGAAAGCACAAGAAGTTTGCTTAACTTAAATTATTCTGTTGAGTTTCAAATACTCTTTTTCAACTAAATACATCAAATGGTAGAAAAATACTCGAATGTTGGTAATGCAGGAATCTTCAAGGTTCCTTGTCCAACGCACATAAATGATTATCATCGAAATCGTATATGTATTTTTTTATATTTAGATACGCTCTTCTCATTGCATCTGTTTCCGATAAGAATAATTTGCAAAAGACAAAAATAAAAAAAGTTCAGTATTAATCGCCATATAAAATATTCATAATAAACTTCTAGAATTATTTTACTTGACTAATAAATAATAAACACTTTCATATAATTAAAGAGATATAAAAATAAATGAAATATTTCGCGGTTTGATTATCAACGAAACAGTGCAGAAGCTTATTTGAATATTTTGCTGCTAACAACATGCGGTACTATCTCATCGTGGCGACTATTAACATCTTTCTCTTTACTCTCGAATAAAAGGCAATCCGGTGGACACTCAAGACACTCAAATCCGGAGCACGCAAGTAGAAGTCGAGGTGACGCTTGACAGCAACAAATGCTTTGCTGCAACTAAGACAAGGAGCTCGCGCCCAGGATGCCGGTTGCAGGCCCGACTTGAGATATTATCAGGCAGATGCGGTCGCGCGTTGATCAAAGAAACGCGAGAAAGGGAGAAGGACACGAGAACGCCAGAGAAAGAGAGATTAAATGGATTCTGCATCATGGTTACAAATAATACACAACGAACGTAACCAAGGCCTAATACATTCTCAACCAGCCTCGCGCCTGTCTCGACTTACACGCGATCCGTTATCTGTAACCTTCCGTCACGTCTTGGTGCCATTATAACTTCGATAAGGTTAAAAGAGAACCGCGCTCGAATCAAACTATTTCAGATTTCATCTAATTTGATGCTAAACTAGTGCACCCTACTGTTTCACTTTACTAATGAGCGTCTTTTTAAGCCATTATTTATACTTAACGAGTAATGATAAATTATATTCAATTTCTTATTTTCGCATTGTTATTAATTATAACATTGAAGTAAGTAAAGAGGTTATGGCAATATTTTTTTAATTAAATTGAATTCATTGAATATTAGTATTTTACAATCAAATCTTTTATTCCATACTTTGTTGCTGTTGCAAAAATAAATGCTGTTTATGCACTGCGAAATTAGATTCTTGTGGCATTATCCCTAGGAGAAAAAGCAGTCTGGATATAGTATGGATGCAATCTGGATACCCTTTGCCAGACTATATCCAGACTAATTTTTCCACGCGGGATGCTTCTACATATTTATTTTGAAAAGTACATTCTTGAAGTTTTGATTCATTAATATTTATTATAAAATAATATAATATAAACCAAACGTACTAGTATTTTATTTTTTATTTTTGACTTTTCACAATTATTTTGTATTTCTATTAGTATTAATATTTATTACTTTGACTTCTAGTTTTGTAAAATTTAATAGAAGTTTTACTTCTATTAAACATTTACTAAACATGTTTTGCTTCAATAGACATTCAACCCTAACGGAAGGAAATATATTTCGAAATATATGCAAAAATATATGTGAATATGTGCACATATATTTTCGGCAAAAAGTTATATATTTAATATATATTTCAAATATATTTCTGAAATATGTTTGTAAAAATATAAGTAAAAATATATTTGTAAAATATATGCAAAAATATATGTACATATAAAAAAATATATGTGAAATATATTTTCAAATATATTTTACCGGCAAAAAGTTATATATTTTGACATATATTTTGACTTATATTTTTTTCCGTACGGGAAATTTCTATAAAATATATCTAAAAAATAATTGTTACATAGAATTGTTAGTTTTAAGAATCTATTGACTATTAAGGATCTTATGTATTCATTATTTGTTCTCCGTTAGATTCTTTGTAGCTTTTAATTCGCTCAGTTCACCTTATTGCAAAATGTTTGTTCTTTTTGCTTCTAAAACATCTTTTCATATTATCACCTGATTATCCCAAGTAAAAATTTGACTAGACATTATCTAGTTTTTACAAGGCACTTGTAAGGTAACTGTGGGCTTCACTTGCGAAAAACTTGGAAGGGACTCATAAGTAAATACTTGGCCAGAGACACTACCGTGTCTCTTGACTAGAATACTTAAAACTTGAATATGCCTCGTTTCGTTTTGCTCAAGTTTCACTATGCAAATACTTGTCAAGGCGAAACTTGCAAAAAGCTTGTAAGAGACTCATAAGTAAATCTAGAATAGTTAGAACTTGTATAAAATGTATAATGCAGAGTCCAAGCACTTAAAATAGCATTGACTTCCATATGACATCGTAGCTCAGGTGGTAGGACTACATGCCGAACTTACGGACAATGTGAGGACTAGGTTTCAAATCTCCATAACATCAAAGAAAATTTTTTCAGACATAAAAATTAAAATTCTTCCAATAATACTTCCAAATTGATAAAATAATTAATAAAATCAAGATACTTGTAAAATGAATTCAAATAACATTTTTTTAATAAAAAAATTAATTACTCTAGTACCGCCTTACAAGTGCCTCATAATACATACTGCGTTACATTTCGTACGAGTGCCTTGTATGTTTCAATTATGAGGCCCTTACAATTTAAATAGCATAACTCACAAGTGCCTTATGAATAACTAGTTAGAATTTTTAGTTGGGATATTATCACTTTGCATCACTCACGCTTTTACTACGAGCTTCAAGTCATCGTTTATCATGACGGCGAAAATTTGTGGTCGTCGAGAACCGATTAAAATGTTGAAATTACACAAACGAATTTACGTTACAGCTTCATTTAAGAAATGAAAGAAATACTTTTAAATAAAACGATTAAAAACGTTTCAATCTATTTATAACTATTTTTATATGATGATTATAAATACATTGCCATTATAAGTGAAATTATTTTAAATAATTACATACTATTATTTTTCATTCTGTTTTAAAGTTAAAAAGAAGTGTATTCAAACAACTACATTGTTTTTTAAAGAAACTATTAAACTTTCAAAGTAAATCCCTTTTTTTTAACTTTTTAATTTCAAATATTTTCAAATTTTGCACTTAACTCAAAACTTTAATCGCTGCAAGTTTTATTACTTTAAATTATTTAATTATATTTCATATCATTTTCATTTTGAGTTGAATATTATCTTTCCAACTATAGATGACATAGTTTCAGAAACTTAGGTATATGCATTTTATTACCAGTTACAAGTCGCTCAAGAAACTTTAGCAGTATCAACTGTACTTTATTCAATTCCATTTAATGGTAAATTTTTATTTAATTCAACTTGTTTATTATGTTATAAATTACAATTACAAATTTGACCGAAGCATTATTTTTCGATCGCTAAACCAATAAAAACTCAATCAATGCATTTAATTTACAAAGCGCAGCAGTCTGTTGACTTTGAAAAGTAAATTTATTTTTTGCAGTTGAGAGTCTATCTAAAAGATAATTTTTACGAATATTCAAACGTGAATGTCACCATGGGAGTTCGGGTGTTTGATTTGATCGTTTTGTAAAAATGTAGAATTGTGTTGATATACATATCGTACGGATATATATGCAAAGGGTAGAAATTACACGGAATGAGCACAGATAGTAACTGGATACGGCATACAGCAGGCAGTCACCGCGGCGGGACCATCATGTCGCCCGCAGCTCATCGTCGAACGATCACATCTCATCGCATCCCACCATCGCTGACTATTACAAACCAAGCGAATGCCCTCCCTTTGCACCACGCCTTGTCCCGTCCCTTGTCTACCTCAACCTCATCGAGATTTCATCGTCCTACCTACATACATCTACCGCGCTCTATCAGCATATCCAACCGCTTAGCACCTACTTCCCAGGAGTATGATACGCCCGTAACTCATTTGAATTACACATTTTCCGCGCTTCTATCATACCAGCAGACAACCACGAGTACTGCACACTTGCCGAAACAAAAAGCTCAACATTCTGATAGAATATCTTGTTAGACACTCAACTTCCTTTTTTTATACTTTCTAAAAAGAAATTTAATATACCCAAATGCAGTCCTTAAATTAAAATTCGAAAAAAAATATTGATCAAATTCTAATTTGATGTTTTTCAAAGAAAGTAACATTTTGGATTATTTTAGAATAAATCTCTTTTTTATTACAAGAATCAAATATGCAATATTTGCATTTAGATTAGTCAAACGTAACCACATAAATCATTTTAGTAACTTCGAAGTGAATTTTTGGAATGGAAGAATACTTATATTCTAGAACATTGATGAAAATAATTCTGGAAAAGTAAGATTGTTCTTTTATCTTAGATGCAGGAAATTACACTAAAATATTGTGAAATGAAAAGTTTAAAAGATGGTATCAAATGTTTCATCAGGTCAACTTTCATTAAGCAGATCAAATTTCACGCAAGACAACACACTTTGTAAGATTCGATGAAAAGATTTTGCTCAACTCTCAAGAAACCAAGTTTCCATGGAAAACGACTTTGCAGCGTTAGCTCGCGATGGATAAAAAAATGATTCTCCAAGACTTTATGCCACTATAGCTCCCAGGCGCCTCGCTTTTCTAATCGTAGCCCATTAAGACACCCTCTTCCAACATGCGCCAAGACCACCGTTTTCTGCAAATTGTCTCACCCTAATCTTAACCGTAATGTTCGAACTTTCTAAACCTTTGGTAGTAGCCAAAGTTTCTCAGCTCGTCGAAACGCGAAAATAAGTTGGAACTAAATGTCTTTACCATCAAGAACATCGTCACTTTCTCATCAGAACATATATTACAGTTTACACCTGCGATTGTTTCACAAAAATTGTTTCTTATAGATTCTATAAAGACGTTTTAATATGCACATTTTTTTATTACATGATGAAATAAAATGGATTTTGTTTAATGCATAAGTATTTTTTTTATTTTTCATATACACATTTTATTCCTCATAAATATTTATTATGTAGGCCTTTTTATTTCTTTTATTATTTTTTATTTTAAGAAACAGAGGCAAAAATTAAAGATCTATATACATTTCTAATCACCAATAGTATTGTGAATCCTCATTGCATATAATACTTGTATAGTGACCCTTTATTACAAATATTACACGCTAAATAAAAGTGTAATAAAAATTATTGTAACTTCCAATAAAAATTACTATACCATTTATGAATCTAAGGACAACTCGACATCCATGAAAAAAATTATTATTTTTTATGGAAAAAACTAGAACATGGTATAGTAAAAAAATTTTTTTATGAGATAGATCAATTTTCATCACGGGATCGAATAGAAACTATTAATTTATATATAGTAGCATAATAATTTTTACTATACCATATTATATTTTTTATTTTATTTTATAATATTTTTTACATTGATATCGAGTTGTCCTCAGATTCATATATGCGATATAGTAATTTTTATTAAACTTTTATTTAGCGTGTAGTTGCGAATATGCTTTCAAATGAAATTCAAACATTTAAAAACTAAAATTAAATTATGAATACATCTGAAAACAATCTCTATGTGCACACCAAGAATATATATTCAATTATTAACCCTTTCATTAACAGATAAATTCAGAATGATTAACTTAAAGATACTTTCCCCTCCATATCTAAGCATGTTACATCATGAATAAATACTTGACACTTCATTTTGTCTGGAATACATTTAACTAATCATAGTAAAATTCAATTTAAAACAAAATCATCATTCAACTTAAAAAAAATATTTTTGAAAAAAATGAAGGATTTATAAATCATAACTAAATGTTATTTCATAATTGAAAATTCTATATATATGAAAAATACTATATTCTTAGTTAAACAATTTTATAATAAAAACTGTATTTCTATCAACTAGAACTCCAGAGCTTTTTGCCAGTTATTTTTTTCTTTTTACTAAATGTAAGTTCAAAAAGGATTGGCTCATTTCTTCGTTGGTAAACGATTTGTTGTTGGTGACTTTAGAAGAGGCGTGAGAGACGAAAGATAGAGGGTAATTTCCAACCGCCAAGAATTTCCCTAATTATGACTGGCCATTAATCCAACGAGCGTTATTATTTTAATGTTCGTCTGCAAGCGGCTCATTTGCTTTTGCTATATCGATTTTGCTGCATATGTTTGCGCCTTTTATATTATTAATTACATGTCAATTTTTAATACAAAATTTATTCATGCATCAAAATATATTTATTCTTAATATCATCTGAAATACAATATTTATCTTAAATATTGACTTTGGGCTTCAAATGTTGTATATGAATAATTTTGGAAATCAGATATTTTAACATAATTCCTTACGATCAATCAATCAAAAAATCAAAGCTTATATGATCACAAAATATTAATACATATTAAATATTTGACTGATAAAGAATGTAAAAATCATTTTTCTTTATTTTAGAATGTGAAATATTGATTAATTTTTATTAAACACTGATCGTGATTAATAAATTTACTTCGTGATAAATAAATAAACTTCAAATTTGGAAATTTCAAACTATTGATTGAAATAACATGGTGGAGATTTGAAATAAATTGTGCCGTTGACCACCGACCGATATACAGTTGAACGAATATACCGGCGAAGACTTAAGGATCATGAGTTTCTCGCTTTGTTCGACAGATGGCTGCCGTTAGGAAATCGATTTCAACCCCTAAACTTAAGCTATATGTGGATTTCACTTAGTTATCGCATTTCAAGAGTAGATGAATTACCGACACAACAGCTGTATCAATTAAGTTATTTAAAACGTCTATTTGTAAAATGAAGCTTAAATATTTTCATCAAACTGATTTCAAGTACATTATTTTGTAGTCGTTTATAGTTAAAGTATGACTTTTATTTAAAAAGACTGTAAAATTGCGAAAATATAACAAATAAACCAGAGAAATTGTGAGATTTATGACATAAATGTAGTTTATGTCAATGAAGACAGATCTATCAGTAAAACGATTAGTCCTAATTGTAACGATTACTCTGATATTAACTTAACTACTCCGAATTCAAACGTGGTTTCAATAACCGTTAACATTTTTCATGTCACACAAAAAAGTCGTAGAGTTAAAACAAAAAGGAAAAAAAATATATCGAAGAATCAGAAGCACATAACAAAACTTATTTTTAAATTATATTAAACGAATCTATTTGTCATTTTAAAATTTAAAAGTAATGTAGTAGTAGTAAAGTATAGGAATAGTCCGATGTTACTTAAGAAAACCAATGCAAATGTGTTACAAAGAGAACAAAAAGTGACTTTATTAGAATACGATTATTATTTCTGTGGTATTGAAGAAAAACAATTAATTGTATATGAAATCCTTATACATTTAACTGGTTTCTTCTCGACATTACAAATTCATATCAGACAGAATTATTACCCAAATGATGAACTAAAGAGCAAGAAAACAATTCGATTGAAATGAAGAATAGATGAAAGAAATCACGTTTTGTTAAAATTGAAAGTAATAAATAAAGTAAGTCATTTTTCCACATTATTTGGTACTTCGCATAAATTGCATGACGCAAAAAATTAATAACTGAAAAATATCTACTTATTCTTTATGTAGTGAAAAATTATATCGAAATGAAAAAGTATTCTTTATATCGAAATCATTTTACAGGTTTTTTTTGTGCTCAAAGTCTGTTGATGTTAGTTATTTATTATTAATATTTCAAGACTTACTTTCCAATTAAGGTAAAATATCATTATTCAGTTAGTAAGTAAAACGTAATTTTTCTTGATTTGTCATTAAACACATCGTAATTAATTAATTCAGAAAAGGTTTTATTTAATGTTAACATTTTATTCTATCGTTAAAAAAAAAATTTAAATGTCATGGAAGAAAAGTTAAATATCATTGTATTAAAAGTTATTGGATGACATTTACCAATGAATAACAGACAAGGTCTATCGTAAATGTGAATGATTTTTGATCTAAATATTTGTATGAAGAATAAATAAATTAATGAGATTTATTGTGAGAATTATTTGTATTTTTATTTTTTAAACATATTTTAATAGGTATATATCGCAATTAAAAGTAAGACATATATTATGATGTATTAAACATATATTATGAACATTAATATTAATGATAGCTTTTACTTTTATCTTGTCTTAATTTTTATAGTTCATCTTAGTAAATCGTGTTCATTATAAGTAGAACAATTTCTATTTAAAATTTTTCCTAAATGTACACGCAAGAAGCATCAGTGCCGATAAAGTAGAAAACATGGGACATTATGTCTAATCTTTAAAGTATACCAAAAATTAACCGCAATGCTCAGTGGATATAAATGATTTATCGCAGACATCAATTCAAATCAAATATTTTAAACAAATCAAATCGAATAAAACGCCGGATATTACAGAACAACGAACTTAAATTTAATGAGCAATATAGTCCAATTATTTAATAATGATATTTTTCATATATTTAAGCATCGTGCATAATGAATCTCCTGCTAATGAATAATAATATAATTTGTAATTATGATTAATAATATATTTTAATTTAGCGCAACAAATAATTTATTGCTTCATTTTTTTAATGAAACGGCTATAATAATTCTTATTATGCTTATAATACATGTGGAAAAATAAATGTTTGAACCGACTCATTCAGAAGGTGTGTCGATTTCTTAGAGGCAGAATTTCCTTTTGTATAGAGGTAAACCGCATGATTGCCATAATTTCAAATCATTGCAATTACCTTAATATCTACCCATTAATTAACTCTACTTAAATAGCTTCACATTCAACAACTAATGTCCTATCGTCGCGGACCGTCTGCTTAGACCAAACGGTAAGTTAATTCGTCAGTACTGTAGTTTTCACGTCAAAAATTAATTGAAATGATTATACTTAGTGTATAATCAAAGAAGATAAGCATGATCTTTTAGTTACACTTACTTAAGTTCGCTGCTAACACTAACAGTGGTTGATTATCGAATTATAAACAGTGTTTTCTGCAAAATGTATTATATCCGAGTCTGAATCTTTAGTCTCTTTTCAACCTCTTTATTCTTTCTTCGTTCTGTTTAACCTCTTTTCTGAATGTTCTCTATTTCTCTATTTATCTTTTCAGCTTCTTTTCGATTTCAAGTTAGAAATTTTAAGCCTCTTTTTGGTCCGTATTTGTACTTATTTGAAGCTCGGTTTAATCTCAAAAATAGAGAATACGAATTTTGACTCGACATATGACAAACGAATCAATACAAAATTGTGTAAAAGTATTATCCATTTATATAAAAATTTACTCGCTTTTATGTATGATTGTATATCCCGATTTGAAACTTCCTGGTGACCAAAAGTAACGCCAGAATTGACGCCAGGCAAGGTAATTTATCTGAATAATGCACACGCCATTACATTTGCGCCCCCATATTTAATACGAAATCTTGATTTTGTGTCGAACGTGACTTACTTATAATATTAAAAAAATAGTGATTAAAAATAATATTTATTTATTATAATAATTTCTAATGTAATTTAACTGAATATTATGTATCAAGATAATAATAAAATGCATTAAAAAATATCACATTTTTACAAACTAAAACTTATTATCATATATAGAATTAACATTTTGTAATATATTAATTTTCAAAACAAAATTTTTCTTTGAGTAAATGATACTTAGATAAATATTCAGAGTATTTTCAATCAGAGTATACGTATAAACATATATATTATGCAGTTACATGCATTGCTTAGCTGCTTTTAACCGGATTGTAAAATGATTAAGTGAAAAAAGATTATTGCTACTGCTTCGGTTCAGTATATTTGTCCCAGCCACTTCTGCGAGCAGATCATATTAATTCGCTTCTAATTAGTGGTTCTGATCATGGCGAAATACGAATGATCTCGAGATACAAAACACGCCCTCATTAAGTTTCGTCCAAGCCATAAGTTTGCCAAGCACATCCTGTAACATTCCATCACCCTCCGTATATCTTGCATGGAGGCAACACTTTTTTTCGTCTCTTACATATCTGTCTAAAGTACCTGTATAAACCCTCAATGTGAATAATGTTTTAAATAATTAATAATTACCAAAAAGCTACTGAAAAATGCAAAATATCTGTCATGGAATTTTGAAGACTAACGTATTAATTATAAAATTGAAGTAATCATGTTCTTGCTTTTGAAAATGTACATTTCATTTGAAATAAAAGTTAATTTAAAATAAACTTCTATGAAATTAATTTATGCCATTCATTTTGTCGGACTAAATGTTTCGAATCTATGGAAACGAGTAAAAGATGTACACATAAATACTTAATATATTGCCAGTTAATTTAATAGACATAAAATAAAGAAGAAATATAAGAATGTCCGTAAGAACATGAATGGTTCAGTTAAACTGCGAAAATATCGTTAAAATTTGTCAACGGTTATTAATAGGTTCAAGACCATATAGTCGCAACCGAATAAGTCACGAATCTGACTAAGTCAAGTTGCGAAGAATTCATTGAAAATTCGGGCCCTTTTGAACTGAGCCGCCGCGCGCGGACAAATAAGACGCAAAACGACTTAGAAAGAGAAGAAGGAAGAAGAAAGCGAAGCAGATTTGAAAATAATACCGCGAACGGAAGCAACAAATAATGACACGAGGTGTGGACGCAAACCGCGCGTATCGTATCATACATGTCGTAGAGCATGTGCATGTGTGCGGACGCGCCCCATATAATCTCGGCGATGCCTCTCGAGTCTCTCCCTCCGCCTTGGAGATCACGCTTGATCCAAAGCAAAGACCGTCAACGACAACCATCATTGTATCATATTGTTGGATTCTTGCGCACATCTAAGACAAACTAAACACTTTTCACCGCACATTGACGATTTATCGCGCTGACACGTGCCTGATATAATTACTCTGTTTCAACAAAATAATGGGGTATATTTACTTTTAAATGACATGATTTAAGATGCACGAAATTCAAACAAAAAATCTTTGTTATTATGCAATTTTCAGGGCTAATTTTGCATAAAGTATAAAAGTGTATGTTATAAATCAGACGAGGATTGTATTCCTGGTTCTAAGATATATCCGATCTCAATGGAGAAACAATGAAATGCCATTTCTCGAATGAATCATTTTCTTTTACATCTCAATTGCAACTTTTAACAAAATATACCCTGTTGTAAATGTACATAAGAAAATTCTACATGAGTATTTATCGTGGAATTTCCATGTAGAAAATCCTCGAGAAATTACGCGGAAAATTCGGATTTTTTTCCAAGAATATTCCACATTTAGAATATTCTTGTAGAATTTCCAGAAGAAAATGCCAAATTGTAATTTTGTTTTTAAAATTCCTAGAGGAAGTTTCACATTATGATTTTTTAATTTTTACATTTTAAATCTACATGACAGTTTTCATTTTTAATAATTACATGTAAATTTCACAATTATGATTTCTATAAAACCTTTTTATTACATTGACAATGATTAATATACGTAGGATTATTAGCATTAAAATATTCTACAAAATGTTACACCATTTTACGTAAAATTCATATAATTTGTTAAAAACATATTCTTTCACCATTGTAAGCAATGAATAAAAGAAACTATGTGTCGTTATTTTATTAATTAATAGTTAATCTTTTCTTTAAAAAATCACCGAAATGAAAGCTGAATAGTTTTAAAAAATCTATTTTATGCATCTAAAATTATAATTCTTCACCTCCTCCTATGAAGGAGAAGGAGTTAATTTTAAGATCTTGCTAAAAATTGTTTGATTTTCGAAAATATACATTTTCGAAAACATTTAGTTTATATATTTATTAAGAATTAAATATTTATTCAATAAGTTTACGGCATATAAAATTATATTTATGAATTTATACCAAATATAAATAAATTATATATTTACCAATTTATATCAGATATAAATAAATTATTTGATCAAACTCAGAAACACGTATGAAGACAAGCATACATTAATCTTGTTAACCACTTTGATCGATGAAGCATTTTTTTTTTGTTACCGCAAAACTAACTGAATTAAAAATATATGAATGTATTTTAAAGAATATTCCAGAAAATGATATTTTAAATCAATTTAACAGCGAAGAGGATGCCGTCTGATCACTTATTAATATTTATATCTTCATCAATTTCTATTTCAATTTTATAATCAATAAAGGTAAAAAGCCGACACTAATGGTACAATTTATTACTTAACCATCTCGATCAGTCGTCGGATGTCGAAAGATAAGGAATCTTGCAACAATCTTATCCGTATCATCTACTTTTCTTCGCTGTAATAAATGATTATTTTCATAAAGAAAAGCAAGCTCGATGTAAAGACGGATGTTCTCTCTAAAGTTGGTATCTCCTTTCCTGAATGTCAAGTTTAGGTAGCTCCAGGCAACCTTAAGAAGGTGGCTCTTATCGCCTTATTAGGGGATACGCACTCATGATACTTTATTGAATGGCCAGGCCTCGTTTCGTTGCTTTATCAGAGCGGCAAATCGCTACTCGCGCGCACTTTCATGCTTCTTAGACTCACGTCGTTTCTCTACACTGCTTTATTACTTAACATTAAGTAATAAAGTTGTACCATCAATTAAAGTGATTTTGTCCGCGCATGAAGAAGTTTACAGTAGCACTGTCTTGTCATTAATATCATTAATAATCATGATGTGGAATGTTAATTTAACGTATTTTATACAACTGCTATTTTCACTTTGACATATTTTACACTTTAATGAATTAACCTAATTCTGTGTTAGCGTAATATATACTAACAATATTATTTTGCATGTTGCTTATTTCAATTATTCATATTTACTATAAACATTTAATTGATCCCATTTTTTATTAAATTCAATTTTGTATTTATGTGTATTATTTGCAATAATAAAATGTGTATTAAGCAATTTCTACTATTTACTTCCAACAAAAAATCGACAATATATAACTGACCGAAATCTGTAATTAATGAACAGTTTGGTGGTTGGCTAAGCATACATCTTTTTTTATACTATGACCGATGAAATCGTCACGGATAAAGCAGAAAATACGAGAAACAATGTCAAACGTCGACGTATGTTCACATACACCGGAAAACTTGTTATTTATTAATCGACAAAGTATAAAAAATTACTCTTACTGTATAACTTTAAGGTTACTTTTACAGAATAAATTTTAATATGCGAATAAATTAAAAAATTGTAATATAATTGAAATAATAAAGTAATTAATTTGTAAAAAATCTATAAATAAAAATTAATATTGCAAAAATGTTTTTTATTTATTTTTTTTTAAGGGAACAAAAGTATTTTTCCAATATGAAACTATCGATTTAGTATTTGCGGTACATGTTTACACTTTACAGGAAAATTCTTTTCGTGGCAAACATTCGTTCGGAACTTACACAGTCTGAAATGTTTCTTTTCAGAGAGCAGGGATATTTCTAGTATCGTACGCAAGATTGCTGTTTTATAAAGGAGAGATGTGGTGCGAGATGCTTTACCATTTATCATTGCTCGTAATGTCAATCTTCACCGCATTGATACGTGGTCGCATAGTCGACGTCCTGGCGCTCCACCGACCGGCTATTGACAATGAATCTTCTTTACAATTCTCAACATCATTATATTCTATTATTACACTACCATTAATTTATTTCAAAGCACTTTTCATATTGTTTATTACTTGTTATTTCATCTGTATAAAAACTATTTATTTATTTCTTGTTTGAAAGTAATGTTATTAAAAAAAACATTATTTATAATTATTTCATTTAAAATATATCTTATATAATACATAATAAAAGAACAAACCTAAATGGAAAGTATTAATCATGAAAAGTACCATTCTTGTACCTGCACATTTAAACAAAAGGATTATAATTCTATACATTCTTTTCAAATAACTTCTTTGCCTGATTTCACCATTTGCTGGATATTAGACTTGTTAGAAATTAACTCTTTATGTAACATAAATATTTTGACAGAATTATGATGAGTTTATGCTTTTTACAACGGAAACTTTAACAATTCATAGAAGAAGAATTGTTTGTTTACTTTTATTATTCTCCAATTTTCCGATACAGTTGTTTCTTTTGTATACAGCTGACGAAAATCTTAATGTACCATAAATGTAGTTAAGATTTCATTTCTCACTTCAAAATATGCAACGTAATGTTAGATCCATCAATTATCATTTACTTTAACAATTGACTTCTGTTAGGATTACAAATTAATCTTGTTTGGTAACATGTTTTTTCTTTTATCTGGAATTAAATGTTTTTATGATGTATTTTAAAACCGAATACATTTACTGATATTTGAATTAACTTTTTTATATCAATTATCTATATTTATAAGTTACTTCTAAAACTCAAAATATAAAAATTCTGCCATCAATAACCTGATACTAATTTGACTAAATACATACATAATTTTTTAAAGCAACAAAATCAAACAAAAAGCAAAAGGGTTACGTGACATTTAGACAGATTCTTTTTTCACTGATGGATAATTAAGAAAGTTCGTCAACGAAAGGATTGAAGAATCACAGTGGTCCACTGGCATGACGACATCAATGCGCAACGGGTGGTAAAAAAAAGAGATTGACATATATGCGGTTGCAAGAAAGACATGTGTTTGAGAAGTCAGGCAATGAGATAGTACACGATAGAGATGCGTCAGAGACGTGTCACGCACCCGCGTTCCTCTCGCTCATTCTAATCTCAGGCACTTTTCAGACGAGATTACTGGACTGCCCCCGGAAGATGGCTCAGCACTTTTTGCGCTCCGCCCTTTTGACCGCCCGCAATTACATCTCCACTTTCGAGTACTTCAGATGCATAAAAGCTAACAAACCTGCTACTAAAAAAAAACATCAAACAGTCCTAATTGAGTAAACATTATTCATTATGCTTACTCACACACGCGTTATTTCCCGTAGGGAAAAAAATATTTTTAATATATCCCGAAATATATACGAAATACATGAAATATATTTTCGACAAAAAGTTATATATTTAATATATACAAAAATATATGGAACATATATTTTACATATAAAAAACATATTTAGAATATATTTAACATATATTTTAAGCGGCAAAAAGTTATGTATTTGTAAAAATATATTTTTATTAAAAAGTATTTTTAATAGAAAGACGATATTATGTCATGTTTAATTTATGAAACTGAAAGTAAAATAGACTCAATTTCAATATATTTTAAAGTATGATTTTAAATATTAATATTTTAATTAATGAATAATTGAAATAAATGTGATGTTAAATGTAAGAACAAATATTTTCGCAATATAAACAAATGTAAGTTATTTTTAGATCAAGCCGGGATAACTCCACTATGTCCATTCACACTTGGCAAACGATATAAATCAATCGAACTATAATAGAGCTCAAGCCGTCTGTTTCATTCAGCATTCCCAATTTTCCCGAATGGTTGTAAATGCCTCCCTCTTAGAAACTACCGTTAGCCTTCGTTTCCCTTTTGAGAATGGTTCTGAAAAACAGTGGGACCACATATGTCGTATTAAGAGACGCGTACCATTTCACGCAACAAAGAATTTGAAATTTATCCGCTATAAAAATTAGAATTACTTTTGTCGCGTTTAACAGATACAAAAGCCACTGTTATTGCAATAAAATGGATGAGATCAAATGAGCATCTAATATTTGGCAAATCTGTCACTGTTTAGACTTTATTGCTTTAATTTTATGGTCATTTATTTTTTATTTTTTTTTTTTTTTTTATTCATGATAAATTATTATTGTATTATACATATTTCTGAACTTTGAGTTATATTTTTGCTCTAAGTTAAACTAAATAAAACAAAAATTTAGAAACCGAATAAAGCAGTAAGAATCATTTACAATTACAGAATCTGCTTTATGTAACTAACACCCTCATACTCAGTTTCCCCACTAGATTATTATTTATCATCAGCGTCTCGACTAAAGGTATAATGCCCGATCTGAACACTGGGTCTCAAATCAGACAGAGAAATTCATTAATCATTATTCTCAAGGACTATTTTACTACACCAATTTTTACGTCGCGCTACAACGTATCTCAATATTAAATAATCTATATTAATACATATAAAGTTATCTTAATTTAAAATGTAATAAATATTATGTTAATTGTATTTACTTATTTAAATGAAATTATGGATTATACTGAAATAAAAAAGTAGTTATTCTTTGGAAGTATATAATTCTTGAATAAAAATAATATTGTAATATTATATAAAATATTATTTGGTATTATTAATATTACAAATAAGATAATTAACAATGTTTTAATTGAATATGTATGTTTTTTTTAATTTATAGATAATGGCATACTCTTGCAATATGCATTTCATTCGCATAAGTAAATTCATATCAATATCAGAATATTTACGTATTCAAGCTATTCAGCAAGATTATAAAGTTGCATCTTTGTGACAGATACTTCTTGTTATAAGATTTAGAAAACCATTAAGAACATTTCAAAGAGTGGTATGGTGGGGTGTGAATTGCCGAGCAGCTGCGTGTTTTGTTAGACAGTAAGATAGTCAAGAATAAAACATGCTGCTTATACTTTTGTTCCAATGAAAGTTATATTTTATAGTTTAAATTGTAAACAAAAAAGGTACTTACTTAATGTTTAACTTTATATTACATTTTGTTATAGCAAAAATTATTATTGTACAGTTTGATTGTTGTAAATGTGCTAAAAAGCTAGCATTGTTATACAACATAACCTAGGTTCTAAAAGTGTGTGTGATTTAGTCCAAAAAAGTGAGTTAATACTTCGAAAAAATGTATGTGTTAGAAATTATAATGTTCTTACTTTAAAATTATCTGTCAAAGAATATACCAGTGAATGCATAAAAATATAAGTGTAATATAATAAAATAAATAATTAATAAATCGCAGTGATATAATATACAATTAGTGATTAGTAAGTAAGTAATTATTTTAATTAAAAAAATGTTGTATATTAATGTTTAATATTTATTTTAAATATTTACAATCTAATATTTCTTTAACAAAAATAATAATTATAGGGAAAAGATATATATATATATTTCTAATACCCTTAATGCCCAGAACCTAACTCTTTGTTAATATTTAAAGAAGTAATGAAATCTAAGTCTAGTTTATTCATATTAGATATATTAATATTTTTGTACACATATTTTTCACTTCAATGAAATGTAATTGAATGCGATCACAAAATACACGAAGAAATGATAGACGTTTGAAAATGGCTGTATATGTGTGCATAGAAGGGTATACTATAGAAAATGGCAACATTGGCAATGAGAGCATATCCCTGAGTTTTAGGGGTTGGATGAAGAGGGTGAGGGTCGATATTGTACTTGACAGATAGTTTCCCATAGCTCCAGTAATCTATCATGGCCGACACATAGAGATGTGTAAGTTTCTCTACGTACCATCTTAAACCTTATTGAAACCGATTGAACTTAATTTAAATATTTTTAAAAGTTAAAAACCCCAATTATACAAAATATGAAAAGTGCGTTCTTCTTGATAGAATGATGAAGTATTTTCTCTTACTAAAACGAATAAGTATAATTATTTGTTAATAATTACTATATAAATAAAGTTATGTTTAATTTACATAATTTATTTGAAATTATATCAACTGCATTAAATGCGGATACATTTCAAAAAATGAAATTATTTAGCTGAGAGAATACATGAATATTATTTTTGCTAATGAATAATCATTTGATATACCTAATGCATTAGCAGGTAGTTTAATTTAAGCATTGAGATAATTTTTCAAGGGCTGTCGTCGAGAGATCAGTCGTAAAATGTTCACCCTTCTTTTAGGCACTTATCCTTCTTCGTCTCTTTGATAGCTACTTCCGTAGCAGCTCATTCTCAGCATTGTAACAAATTTAGCGGACTTTATTTCGTAAGTTGACTAGGATATGTCACTACATAAAAAAACTTTATCAATTCGTATATTTACAATCAAAGCAAAATGAAGAAGTCGGGTTTTTTCTGTGAAAACTATTTTGAAAAAACACGTATTCTTATTTGAGCGAAAAAAGTTGTACCATTGTATATATTTATATAATCACAATATGTGAAAAAGAATATTGCTCTATTAAAATGAAAAAGATAAATAAAAACTTTAAAAACTTAATAAAAAATAACATTTCATTAAAACTTGTTTATCAAATTATATTTATCCTTGCAGAATTAATATTTTTCAAGATATATATTTTATATCAAAATGATTAATAAAATGTTTAAGAATTACAATACAAAGCATGTATTTATGTTAAAGATTTGAATGACCGTTAAATTGAAAGTTTGCAAAGAATTTGTATTGCTTTTCACACGGGAGGTTGGCACTACAAGAAGGTGGAAAGATGCATAAACTATATTGAAGGGGAATATAACAGATACACGTGTCTCAGCGGCTCGCTTTGCGGAGACACGTGATTCATGGAGGTCCCGATACATTTTTTGCAACTACGACGGCTTTATTAGAAATTCCAATGCAGCCGCGGCAAAAGACTGACACGTAGCCCAATGCGAGGATCGTGAAAGATCGTTCAGCCTAATCATGCGATTTCTTGTATCCAACAAGTCCGGTTATGTGGCATCAACGAGATTGCCAGACGGTTTGACGTGATGACTTTGTTCTCCCAAATTCAAACTCGATTAAAGTAAAAACCGATTGACTTAAAGAGAACATTCATCCTCCGTAAAAGGATGGGCCGCATTTCGATGAAACAAGAGGAACGCCTTTTTGATTTGATAATAATACAAGAAATTTTCGCCATAAGTGCAAAGAACAACTATACTTTATAGCACGCGATAAGTGTGAAAACACGTAATGTCTAATTACTTAGATTAATATTAAGTAATTATAATATTTAAAAAATAAATTTTTTAAAATACTTTGTAATGTCAGTCAAAATTACGTTGTATCAATGTTTTTCTGGGTATTATACAAAACAAAAATATTATTTTTTACTCACACTCAAGTCATTTTTTTATTTGTGGTAATAGGTAATAAATAGTAATATTGCTTAAAATTTTGAAAAAATCGTATCTCAAAAAATTGAAAAAAGTGAAAATACATATCATATTTATATCGATTTATTTTCGATATAAAATCACACAAAGGTGTTTTATACAATTTTCAGAGCCACCCCTATTTTCATATGACCCATATGTAAATAGAATAATGTACTTTAACTTATATCGATTTAATTAAGTAAATCTGGTTCCCTGATTATTTTAGGCAAATGCTGAAATGTGCTATTTGAAATCGAGTCACGATTCACAAATTATTTTTATATTGAAAAAAGAAAATATTTTGATGTATATATTAATAATTTTTGTTGCTTTCTCCTCGTATGTGCGTAGACTGTTTAAACCGGTGAAATGTATACACGTAAGGTGGTTCTTGAAGTCTGCTACACCGGAGTTAGTGTAGCAGATTTTTTATTTTTAAATTATTTAATGATGTATTAAGAATGAAAACATATACTGTTTCATTCTTTAGTTCTGAGAGAATTATATGATCAAAGAAAAAATATTTTTTTAAGTAAACTTTTGGCTCTACAACTTCTTCCTTTTTTTTCTGTTCTCTTCAATTTATAAGCAAAACGGGGGAAGTTGTAAAAACCCGTTGTGGAGCCGAAAATTTACTTAAAAAATTGTGTTTTCTTCGATCATATAATTCTCCCAGAACCAAAGAATGAAACAGTATATGTTTTAATTAGTCTTAATACATTATTAAACAACTTAAAAATAAAAAAAATAACTCCGGTGTAGCAGATCTCAAGAATCACCTTAATTAAATCAAACATATTATATGAATATGGATGCATTAAAATGCATCTACATTTTCTTAAATCTCTCAATAAATCTATTTTTTGTGTCAAAAATAAAAAATTTCGTTCATTTTGAGCAATTACGGGCTGTGATGAACAATAAAAATAAATGCTTTAACACATTTATATTTTAATGTACACTGAGAGAAATATCTTGCTAAATATGCTATACTTTTCTTGCTAACTGAGGATATACTTTAAATCTTGAATTAATTGCTATATACAGTATCGCAAATTTAGTTAATGAAAGGACGATTTATTTT